>CAUYON010091134.1:0-14766 GCA_963573935.1 Arctocebus calabarensis
CCAAACAACATTGACGACTGCAACCAAAAAATGGCTGGGCATTGTGGCGGGTGCCTGTAGTCCCAGCTACTTGGGAGGCAGAGGCTGGAGACTCACTTGTGCCCAGTATTTGGAGGTTGGTGTGTGCTGTGTTGCCATAGCACTCTACTCTGGGTGTCAGCTTGAGGTTCTGTCTCAAAAAAAAAAAAAAAAGAATTGCTACAGAATTAAAGAAAAATAATGACTTGTATAACTGAGTCTATGCTCAGAAAGCCCAACTCTGAAACTTGGATTTTGCGGTATACAGCCACATTGGTATATCAACACCATTAACTATTAGGGGCATTCGGCATTGTTGTGTCATTTGGGGCTCTACTCAGATGGAAATTTCTCAGAGAGTCTCTACTTTATAAAGATAGTTTCCTGTCCCTATGGATCACTATCACTCCTACCCCTTATTTTTTCCCTCCATAGGACTGACTACAATCTTATGCTGCAGATTTATTTGCTTATATATTGTCAGTCTCCTGTGCAGAAACAAACTCCAGGAGAATATGGACTTGGTGTTACTCACTGTGGTCTTCCTAGAGCTTAGGAAACTACAGACAGGGCCTCCAATAAATATATGGAGAAATGACAAAAAAAAAAAAAATATATATATATATATATATGTATGTATGTCTGTGTGTGTGTGTATCATAATAGATACTCTATACTGTGTATTTAGGTAGCATATAAGCATATAATGTATAGATTTTAAAATAGATACTACAGAGTATGCCAAAATATGTATAGACATTCTGAGAAAAGACCTGCTTAATTTGTGATACTCCAGCCACATTTGACTTCTGCAATTACAAGAGGTGCTCAACATGGCTTGTATTCACCTTTTATAATGAGTATATATTGAGTATTACAATTTTAATACAGTTTTTTCATTTCTTAAAATGTGGATACATTTTTTGGAAGCCTCTGTATAAATACTATATGCATTATGATAGTAGAGTAGGTGTTAGGTACTATGTACATGTGATTTTTATTTTCTCTTGTTTTTTCTTCCAATAATTCCTGAAAAAGTTATACATTATGTCTCAGAAATACCAATGTGAGAAATTTACTAACTTATGGCATTTGGTGGGAGAGGCAGACTTATACTCTTGGCCTTAGAGGCATAGAATGAAGAAAGGGCTTGAAGAGGTCATCTTAGAAAGAATAATTTCCTGTTTTATAATTTTACCTAATCTTAGCCCTGAATACAAACTTATATCAACAAAATGGTTTCTTTTTTTCTTCTTTTTAAATTTTTGTTTTAATATCAGAATATTTCAGGGGTATCCACAATTTGGTTACATAATTTGTTTTCATACATTTTAGGTCAAAGTTATAAGTGTGTCCTTCACCTAGAATATGTGCATTGCAGGTGTGAATTTACTCTCCTGAATTACCTTTGAGTTTTACTTTCACAAACGTGCATAAGTGTTATCCAACTACTCCCAATTTAGTATTGAGTACTTGTGATGGTTTTCCCATTCTTGCAATACTTCGTTTAAGAGAATGGTCTCTAATTTCACCCAGGTTGTTACAAAAGATACTAGATCATCATCTTTTTATGTCTGGATAGTATTCTATGGTGTAACTGAATCAAAATTTATTAATCCATTCATGCATTGATTGGCCCTTGGGTTGTTTCCACATCTTTGTGACTGTGAATTGTGCTGCTATAAACATTCAAGTGCAAGTGTCTTTTTTTATGAAATGTTTCCCCCTCCCCCTCTTTGGGCAAGTACCTAGCAGTGAGATTGCAGGATCAAAAGGTAGGTCTACTATTAGTTCTCTAAGGTATCTATACTACTTTTCTTAGAAGTGATATTAGTTTGTAGTCCCACTAGCAATGAATGAATATTTCTTTCTTTTTACATCCAAACCAGCATCTGTTGCACTGAGTCTTTTTCATACAAGCCATTATCACCGCCGATAGGACCTATGTCATTTTGGTTTGCATTTGAGTAGAGATACTGAGCATTTCTTGATGTGTTTTTTAGCTATTAGTCTATATTCATTTGAAGAATTCATTCTACTAAGCTATTTATCATATAAAGGATTGATATGAATCCAGAATCTACAAAGAACTCCAGCAAATTAGAAAGAAAAAAAAATCAAACAACCCCATTAAAACGTGGACAAAAGACATGCAGTAGTTTCTTTATTGGCTAATAGGTCATTTTTTTATAGGATAGAAGAATAAAAGAGAATCTCACATGTTTCCAGGTCCATTTAACCTGGAGTTTACTTCTTTTAATATTACAGGAAGATGTCTGTATTGATAGTGCTTGCTTACAGCACTTTGGCCTCACCAGTTCACACAAAGTCTGCTTCCTTTGCCTGCCTCTCATCTACCTAGCCATAGATCCTTCTGTCCTATGTATCCCTGTTCCACACTCCAATTCCACACGTCTCAACTTAGACCATGATTTCAAATTGTTTAATATATACAGCTTTGTACTTTGCCTTCCTAAAACATGTGCCTTGATATCTTAAATGGATTGTTTTAAATTAACTTACATGATATTTTGTTATACATCTAAGTCTTTCACCTCTTTTCATTCAGCTATGTAGAGGACTGGATACCATGCTTGCAAAGGACAGTTACTGATTCTTATCACATAAAAAGGAAACATGGAGAACAGGACAGTCTCCTGGCAAGCGTAGAGACGTTTCCTGATTCCCCCAAGTAACTCAGTGTTCTGGGATGAGATAAGGTCTGTCACTCACTAGTAAGCATAAACATTGATGTTTAGTAGTTCTTTATGAGGGTTGTGGGGGAAGAATACGTGAGGAGAGCGTGTGGCAATCCTTACCCAGGCAGCCCTCACATGTAATTACCTGAACTCTCCACACCTCTTGTGTATAATCTTAATAAATAGCCGTTGCGGAGGGGGGTCAGGGCTACCCTGCAACTAAGGTTAGCCCACCTCTCGCAAGCTTGTACTTCCAATCCGTGTCACATCTGGTTCCTTCCTGCGGCAACTGAGACCAGGGCCATAGGGGCCCCAACACAGCTACATGTTGTAAAGATCAGACATGTTGCTATGTACATATATTTGACATTACTACTCTCTTTGGAATTAACACATCCTGCCTAATCTACTTCCTGTGAATAATTACTTACATCTTTAGAGTAAATCAGAAAATAACAAAAAGTTCTAATTACATAGTGTATCTTCATAAAACAAAAAGTAGCATTAAGAAATCCCAGTTACTAATTCTTATCACATTAAAAGGAAATGCTGAGAACAGGACAGTCTCCTGGTAAGCCTAGAGACATTTCCTGACTTGAGGGCAATCCCAATTTTGTTTGTTTTAAGTCCTTTGTTGGCTGAATTTGGTTTAAGATACTTTTCAATCAACTTAAATATCTAGTCTTCAATCTTAAATAAGAAGGATGAATAATTTATTTTTTATATTGGCAAAAAAATTGTCACACTTGTGTCTATGTGTACACGTACCCAAGCCTCTTTTCAAAAGAACAAAAGGATCTGGAGAGACTTTCACCTGCTGGGAAGGACAAAACGCAAGATAGTATACTCTGACACACAGGGCACTGCTTTGCCAGTCTCCAAAATGTCACTTCATGGGCAGCCTGCTAGGCTCGGCTCAGAGCCATGGTGCCACTTCTGCTCATAAAAAAGAATAAAGGTTAATGAAGGCATTGGGTTATTTATTATCTTGCATAAAATAGCCTAGGTTTTATCTGGATGGCTTGTTCAAGGTATAAGGTCTTGCCTTTGATTTTTAACGTTGTATTATTCTTTACTTCAAGCTTTGAATTTTAATGTTTTTGCTAGGATACAGTTTTAGCATGTTTATTAGATATGCAATTTTATTACAAAAAAATGGAGATTTCATAGATACTGAAATACGATGGCTGACATACACACACACACACAAAATAAGAGTAAATCCTTCGGGACTCTCATGTTGTAAGTCAGTAAGAGAAGATGTGTACATTAAGCACATCATTTGTTGTTTACAGATGACTTATTTAAAATAAATATAAATATTTAATTGTGACTTAACGACATAAGAAAACTGACCTTTAAGATGGAGACTTTACCTCTTTTGTGTTTAATTGGATGGAGCTGGAACATATTCTTCTTAGCAAAGTATCTCAAGAATGGAAGAAAAAAATCCAATGTTCTCAGCCCTAATATGAAGCTAATTTATAGCTTTCATATGAAGGCTAAAACCCAATTATAGCACAAGAATACAGGGAAAAGGGCAAGGGAGGGGAGGGGAGGGGAGGGAAGAGAATGGATGGAGGGAGAGCAATTGGTGGGATCACACCTATGGTGCACCTTAGCAGGGTACTGGTGAAACTTGTTAAATGTAGAAGATAAATATCTTCATATAGTGATTAAGAAAATGCCACGAAGTCTATCTTTAACAATTTGACCAAAATATTTCAGATTGTATATGAAGTCAGCACATTGTGCCCCATGATTGCATTAATATACACAATTATGATTTAATAAAATTATAATAAAAAAGAAAACTGACCTTTTATAAAGAACATATCATGTTCTGGTTATACAATTCAGTTTTGGGCTTAGGCACTACAATTTTATTTAAATGGAAAGAAACACTGCATTAAAACTAGTTTTCTTGTCAACTGACAAATTGTAACAGACCAGAAGTATGTTGTTCTTCATAGTTGAGATCTCATCTTGAAGATTACAGTCAGCTCAGAGTGGGTACATGTGCTATTTAGCTCTTTGCTGATAATTCCAAATATAACAACTGTGTGAGATATACAAGGTTGTTTAGTTCTGCGCTCCAATCTAGAATTAGAATCTAAATTTAAATTATACACTGAAACATTGTCTTTGCTGTGACAACGTCTGCAGCTATGTATAATCTTGTCTAACACCATAGATTTTCTCTCACTTCAATTCTAAATGTGAGGCTTTCAAATGACCCCTAGCCATTTGTAATTTCCGCACCCCACCCCATCCTGCCATTTTAGAGTAGGCACAAATTTTTTTAAGTATGCAAAATCTGTCATTTTTATTACTTTACCAATTACTTATTTTTCTTAGATCCTGGATATATAAATGTCTATTAATTTCTATGTATGAAGTTTTCTTCTGGTCCCCACATCAATTTAAATTATAAAGAGGCTCACAGTCTTTAGTACCATTTTTTTCTTGTCTAAAACAAGTATTGACTCATCCCCTAAAAGAATTCTACCTACTAGGATTACTCAAACTACTCCTTGAATGGATAATTTTTAGATGATTAATACATGTCAGTCAGTGGTCTAACATTGAGGGTATAACCATAAAATATCTTTTATTGATTTTGCTGTGAGCTGTAACCAGAAAATACTCAAGATTGTTAGGAAAACCAATTTACCAAAACTGCATAGACAATCTACAGAACATCGTGTGTTAATCTCTGAGGTAAAATTCCATAATAAAGATTGAGTTTTTAAATTTAGGTAAGATATACTCAGTTTATGATTATTGGTGATAAAAAAGAAAAAAGACAAAAGTCAATTTAGTGAGCTATAGGTAACATACATAAAACTCACACTTTTTAGATGTATGAATATAATTTAATGAGTTTTAACAAATGTTATGATGACCACAATAGAGAACTAGAACTTATCACTATAATCATTAAAATAATTTTAAAAAATAATGACCATAACAACTAGGTTTCCTTTTTCCAGGTTGGATAAGTTTACTTTTAAACTGATAATACTTAGTTATTACTAAGAAACTATACTCAGTTAGTATTACTAACTATACTTAGTTATTACTAAGAAGCTTTGTAATATTTATTGTATCAGAGTAGACTAGTATAAAATTTTTAGAGAAGACTTTGGAACTACTTCTCAAAAACTTTAAACATTTATAACGTTTATTCAATTTAAGAAACAAGCATGCTTATATTTTTAGTTATATAACAAATCAGAAGCAACCATATCAACTGAGCAACAGTCTTACCTTCTCATGCTGTACTGCAATATAGCAATTATGGCTGTAAAAGCATCTAATAACATGAAAAACATTCCAAATTATAATGTTCTAGTCATATGGACATATGTGCTACAAATAAAATAGATATAGTCAGATTTAATTATGCAAAATATATCCTAACATAAGATTCTATGTAGCAAATTCTTATAATGATTGGCCTGTTTGAAAGGATTGTATTTATGGCATATGAAATATCACTGTTATTAAGGTCTATGACCAGATCTTGTCTATTTAGGGTTCAAAGAATGAAGTCTTCTAATCTCCATTTAAATGATGTATGAAAAACATAATCCTGGCTTTTACACATCTAGTTTTGTGATCTTGGTCAACATATTTAATTCCCCTATGCTTTAGCTGCCACAATAAAAATGCTATTTAATGAACACTAATAAAAGTAGTTGTGATAGTACTAGGAGTAATAAGGGTAATATATATCTCACAGGGTTATTGTGGACATAAAAAACTAAGTAAAATAACATAGCGTCTTGCACATTGTGAATATTCAATAAAAATTACCTACTTTTTTGAAAAGGGTTGAAATAAGAGTTTTTCACAATGCTATATTGCTTGGATTGACAATTTTGATTCACTGATAGTCTCCTTAGAAAAGACTATATATATGTGTGTGTGTGTGTGTATATATATGTACCCCCCCATATATATACCCACACACACGTATATACTTAAAGCTACAAAGACTTTAATAACATTTATTTGACACCAGTCAGATAAAATCTAATGGACTTAGGACAGTTTTAATAGATATATCTAATGTCAAAACATCTTTGTTTTCCTATAATAAACTTTTTAAATATATTATTTTAATTTTAATTTTTTTGTTTTTAATTATGAAGGCTACATAATAGTTGTATATCTTATAGGGTACGTGTGATGTTTCGATATAGGCATGAAGTGTAATTCAATCAAATCAGGATAACTAGGGTATTGATCACCTCGGGCATTCATCATTTCTTTGTGTTGGGAAGGTTCCAATTTCATTCTTTCAGTTCTTTTAAAGTATATCCTAACTTACTGTTGATTATAATCACTTTGTCATGCTACCAAACATTTTTCATTATATCTAACTAGCCAACTATGTTTTTGCACCCATTAGCCATTCCTATTTTTTCCTATTCTCTGCTGTCCTTCCCAGCCTCTGGTAACCATCATCCCCCTCTCTGTCTCCATGAGATCGGTTGTTTTTAATAATTAGATCCCACATGTGAGTGAGAATTTGTGAGCTTTGTGTTTCTGTCCTTGGCTATTCCACTTAATGTAATGTTCTCCAATTCCATCCTTGTTGCAAATGACAGGATTTCGTCTTTATGTGTCTACATAATATTCTATTGTGTACATGTAGCATGATTTCTATATACATTCATTCAATGATGGGTATTTAGATTAATTCCAAATCTTGGCTATTGTTAACAGTGCTGCAGGAAACATGGAATTGCAGATATCTTTTTGATGCACTGATTTCCCCTCCTTTGGATGTGTATTCAGCTCTAGAACTGCTGGGCCATATATTAGTTCTATTTTCAGTTTTTTTGAGGAAACTCCATAGTAGTCCCAATAATGTACATTGCTACCAGTGCTGTAGCAGGATTCATCTTTTTTCTACACCTTCATCAGCACTTGTTATTGCCTATTTTTTGATTAAAGCCATTTTAAATGGGTTGAGATGCTATTTCATTGTAGGTTTGATTTACATTTCTCTGATGACTAAGGATATTGAGAACTTTTTCATAGACCTGTTGGCTATTTGTACATCTTCTTTTGAGAAATGTCTGTTAAGATTCTTTGCTTATTTTTAAACAGAATTGCTTTATTTTTTTCCAGAGAATAGTATATTTCTTTCAGAAAGAAATGTCCATTAGATAACCTCATGAAACAATGTGTGCTATTTCAGTTTTAAGTCATGAGGAACAGCTGGTCAGAGGAAAAGTCAGAGCTCTTTGTAAGACTTGGTCTTTATCATCTATCTAGGAAGAAATTTACAACCTAGATAATAAGCTTTCATTTTGAATTAAAAGTAAACTTTATTTTTTGCTTTGCATTTTATTTTATAAATATTTTTTCACTTTTTTGTAAGACTATGATCAATCCCACATAGAGTTGTCTATTTTCAAATTACATAATCAAGGTGACTAATTGAGATCTGCTGCTATTAGAGAATATGATGAGTTGTAAAATTCAGGACTAAATTTCATGTACCAGGGCTTTAAAACCAATATTGCATTCAGAGCAGCCAAACACAATGTTAAATTGGCTTCATTATACATATCGAGATGAACAATTATTTGCCTATTTTAACAATGAAGTAATGCTGCATTAGCTTCTTTGTTACTGTAGGAAGTGAGATACATGGCTCATATCCCTGTGTCAAATCTTAAAAAATAAATTAATGAGTCAATAAAATTCTCTTGTTTCTCATACAACAGGCTAGAAATGAAAACCAAAAGGAAACCACCTAAGAATTCTATGTGTGTCAAGAAAAAAAATCACTATGGTTTGATATGGTAAACTTTAATGAAACTTGAGTTCTAACTGGGACAATGGTGTCTGACTCATTCATTCGTTAAAGAAATATTTATTAAGTGCATAAATGCCAGATGGTATAGGCCCCAGGAATAATGAAAAGAATTTTTCAAATCACTTCTGCTTCTATAAACCTTGAACAATTTTATGGAACTTGGAATATTGACAAAGTACATTCTTGATAAGGAAATAAGCAAATAAGAACATTTAAAATATAAAAGCATGCTAAGGATAAGTAAAAGAAATTAAAATGATTTGCATTTTTACATGCCATTTCGGCAGAGGTATTGACTGCCTTTCTTCCAGACAAACTTTTCCCAAATGTTTATAGAACAAACAACATTAGTAGATGGAGATGATATCTTCCTCCAGTGCTAAAAGTAATTTTGCCTACAGAGCCTGAAGAAACAGTGTCTCTCTCCAGAGAGATGGCCAGGTTTGCTTTCCATTCAGTACAAAACAAATAATGCTACGTTCTGAGCCAAAGACCAGAAAGTTTTTCTGTTTATTATAAAGATTTGGGTTCTAGAAGCTTGAGGTTACTCCTCTGGAATGCAACCAACTTCATGAGCAAATGTCACCCAAACTTACTTACAATGAGTCCTGGGTATAATGAGGTAGGGAATCAACACAAATGCTGATGTTCCGGTTAATGTTGTTTCTGAGGATAATAAGTTCTTTTAGGCTGACACAAAAATCTATCTCTTGCCCACATCTGTGAAAATTTGACAAATTAACTTGGTGCAATTACAAGTCAGGATCAATCTCAGAGCTTCATAGTCCTTGACAAACCCTCACAAATGAGTCACTTGTGTTCAAGAAACAGGAATCAAAGGCCAATTTTGATAAATGGTGAATTGCAGGGATCCTGCCCAGGATCCGTTAAGGCCTGTGGAGCTGGCTATGATTGACTGAAGAAATGTAAAGCTAGAAACAATGAGAGACAGACAGACAAGATACACAGAATTTTGAAAGGTGGGAGCACAGGGGACCACCACCCACTTGTGGGGTTCTGAGGGTGGCCCAAGTGTCAGTTCCACTCAGTTTTTATTGAAGGCTATTTGCTCATTACCCCAGAGGGTAAGCTGAGGAAGGGAATAAAGACATCAGCAGTTAATCTGAGTAAGTATATCAGCTTCTGTTGTTTCTATAATCATTAATTTTAAGGTCTGAGCAGTCTTGAGAAATCTGGAACCTGAGCCTTGTATAGGGGCAGCCTCCTGTCTATGGTTCTGAAGGGGGTGTTAATATTTGCTAGTTCACTGCAGAGTAAAATGCCACTGGCTTCAATATTCTCTGATGAATGGGTGGGAAAGAGGAATTTTCCTCTCATCATCACCAGAGGGTCTTCCTCTGCCACAAGAGATATAAGCCCTCCTACCCAAATTTCAGGGCTCTAGCTGTTCTTTTGATCTCTGCTCCAGATGTGTGCAATGGGTATTTGCTTTGACTGTTAACTGGACAGGAGGTGGCCTAGTTAATGTTTCTTGCTATGCCTTGCACACAATCCTTTATTCCTTTACACAGCAGGCCATTATTCCTTCTGAGTGCTTATAGACCCAGCAGGGGTGATTGCAAGCTGTATCTTCTACAGGCCAGGCTGCTAGGAAAAGCAGGAAACTTGCTCAGATAAGAAATTTAGCAAAGGTTGATTTAAAGGTAAACTAGCTAATTTTCCTCTCTTGTGCCTCACTTAGCTTACTTTTTTATTTACCCCTTTTTTCTGATGGTATTTTCCCTTGCCAAAGAATGAGGTCTTCGGTCTCCATTCTTCCTGCATCAAATAAAGGGAAGTACTGACTGGAAGAATTCAAGGCAGTGTCTAGATCTTGCAGAAAATGCAATATGATTTTATATGTGCAAAGAGAATAAAAAGAGTTTAAGCATCAAAGTGATACAAATTTATATATTAGATACTCATCAAAGATATATATAAAAAGTACTACACTATAAGTCACAATATTGGATTCATATCTCAAATCTGCCACATAATAGTTATATAATCTTGAATAAAATGTAATATTTTTTCTAAGCTTCCATTTTCTATAATATAACAGCAAATCTAAACAACAGTGAAGATGGCCATTATATTTATTGTTTTAATTCAGATTAATATGAGGGAACAAATGATTAGGTTACAATGTTTGCATTTGTCAGGTAGAGTCTCTTTGGTAGTTGTGTCCTTCACTGAAGAGGTGTGCCATATACCCTTACATTGAACCCATTAGGTGAGAGCACACCAACCTTCTTCCCTTCTCCCCTCTCTCCATTTTGCCCTTCTCCCTCCTCCAAACTTGAAGTTTTTCTCTTGTGTGGGTGAGTATTAGATCATTTACTGGCTTCGTATTAGTGTTGAATACATTGGGTACTTGCTTTTCCATTCTTATGATACTTCACTAAGAAGAATGTGTTTCAACTCCATCTGGGTTAATACAAAAGATGTAAAGACTGAATAGTATTCCATGGTATACATACACCACAGCTTGTTAATCCATTCCTGGGTTCATGGGCATTTAGGTTAGTTCCACATCTGGGTGACTATAAATGGAATTGCAATTAACAATCTAGTTAAATATCTTTATGATAAAATGTCTTGTTTCTTCTGGGTAGATGCCTAGTAATGGTATTGCAGGGTCAAATGGAAAGTCTATTTTGAGTTCTTTTAGGATTCTCCATACATCTTTCCAAAGAAGCCATATTAATCTGCAGTCCCACCAGCAGTGTAAAAGGGTTCCCTTCTCTCCATATGCATACCAGTAGCTGCAGCTTTGAGATTTTGTGATGTGGGCATTCTTTCTGGAGTTAGGGGATTTCTCAGGGTGGTTTTAACTTGCATTTCTCTGATGATTAGAGATGATGAGCATTTTTTCAGATATTTCTTAGACTGTCTTCTTCAGAGAAGGTTCTGTTCCTGTCTCCTGCCCAGTGATAGATGCATTTGTTTGCTTTTTTTTGATTAGTTTGAGTTCTCTGTAGATTCTAGTTATAAACTCTTTGTCAGATCTGTGATATGAAAATATCTTTTCTAATTCTGAAATTTGTCTATTTGCTTTAATTGTAGTGTTCTTAGTTTTGCAGAAGTTTTTCAGCTTAATTAAGTCCCATTTTAAAATTTTTATTATTGTTGCAATTACCACTGAAGTCTTCTTCATAAAATCTTTTCTCAGTCCTACATCAAGAGTTTTCCCCATGGTTTCTTTTAGGATTTTTATCATTTCATATCTTATATTGAAATAATTTATCTATCTTGAGTCAATTTTTGTAAGTGCTGAGAGGTGCAGATCCAGTTTCAGTCTTTTACATGGGGTTATCCAGTTCTTCCAGCACCACTTACTGAATACAGATCATTTTCTTCACTGTAGGTTTTTGCTTGGTTTATCAAAGATCAGGTGGCAAGAGAAGTCTGGTTTCATCTCTTGGTTTTCTATTCTGTTCCATATGTCCGTATGTCTATTTTTGTACCAATCCCATGCTGTTTTGATCACTGTGGAGTTGTAATGTAGCCTGAAATCTGGTAGAGTGATACTTCCAGCTTTGTTTTAATTACTAAGAATTGTCTGGCTATATGGAGTTATTTTCTGATTTCATGCAAAACAAAGCATTATTTTTTTCTAAGTCTTTAAAATGTGATTTTGACATTTTCGTGAGGATTGCACTGAGTCTGTAGCTTGTTTTGGGTAGCATAGACATAACAGTGTTGATTCTTCTCAAGCACATGGTCTATCCTTCCATTTGTTAATGTTTTCTGCTATTTCTTTTCTTAGGGTTTCATAATTCTCTTTGTAAAGATCCTTCATCTCCTTTGTTAAGTACATCTCCAGGAATTTCATTTTCTTTGAAGTTCCTGTGAAAGGAATCATGTCCTTGATTTGCATCTGAACTTAGCTGTTATTTGTGTATACAAAGGCTACTGATTTGTCTACATCAATTTTATACCCTAAGATGTTGCTGTATGTATCTTGATCACTTCCAGGAGTCTTGTGGCTGAGCCTCTAGGGTTTCAAAGATCATATCATCAGCAAAGAGCAAGAGTTTGATCTACTGTGTCCCCATTCAGATGCCCTTTATATCCTTCTCCTGTGAGTGCATTCGCTAGAACTTGCGGAACTATGTTAAGTAGTAGTAGTGATAGTGGACATCCTTGTCTGGTTCAGTTCGAAGTGGAAAAGCTTTCAGTTTCACTACATTCTCAGTGATATTGGCTGTAGGTTTGTAATAGATGGCTTCAGTCAGTTTAAAAAATGTGACTTCGATGCCTATTTGCCTTAAGTGTTCATGTCAGAAAAGGATGGTGAATTTTATGAAATACTTTTTCTGTATCTATTGAGAGGATCACATGGTCTTTGCTTTTGCTTCTGTTGAAATGGTGAATTACATTTATGGATTTGCCCGTGTTAAACCAACCTTGCATCCCTGGGATGAAGCCTACTTTATTGTAATGTATAATTTCTTCAATGTGTAGCGGTAATCCATTTGGTAGGATTTTACTGAGTATTTTTGCATTGATATTTACTAGTGAAATTGGTTTAAAGTTCTCCTTTTTAGTTGAGTTCTTTCCTGGTTTTGGTATTAGGGTGATGTGTGCTTCATAGAATGTGAAAGCCGAGATTCCTTCCTTCTCATTGTTTTAGAACAGGTTCTGCAGTATAGGTATAAGCTCTTCTTTAAAATTTTGATAGAATTCTGGTCTGTTTCAAGGATGTTGTTCTGATGGGAACTTTTTTATTGAACAGAAGCTTTTCAAGAGAAGAAACACAAATGGTCAAGAAACAGATGGAAAAAATGCTCAGTATCACTAGTCATCAGGGAAAAGCAAATTAAAAACACAATGGAATATCGCCTTACTCCAGTTAGAATGACTTTTATTAAAAACTCCAATAATAATAGCTGTAGGCGTGGATGCAGAGAGAAAGGATCACTTCTATACCAATTGTGGGATAGCAAAGTATTACAACTTCTGTGGAAAACAATAAGGAAATTTCTCAAATTCAGACCTACTATTCAATCCAGCAATCCCGATACAAGATATTTACCCAAAGGAAAAGAATTCATTTTATCAAAAAGACACCTGTGCTCAAATGTTTATTGCAGCACAATTCCATGATTGTGGAGATGTGGAATCCACCTAGGTTCCTATCAGTTCATGAGTGGGTAAACACAGTGTGGTGTATGTATACCTTGGAATACTGCTAAGCATGAAGAAGGATGACAATGCCTTTTGGAACAATCTGGATGGAAATGGAGACCATTACTCAAAATGAAGTATCTAAAGAATGAACAACTAACAGCACAGGCATTCTCTATTAAACTGGAAATAACTGCAGAATATGATGTGCTTAGAGGGAAGAAAAAAGCTAATGGAAGAAAAGCAGGGATAGTGCAGAGGAAGGAATGGGTCAACACCTACCTTTGAGATATGGTGAACACCTTATTGGTGATAGGCACACTTATACATATGACTCAAGCTTTAGAAAAGTGATCTATGTAACCAGAAATATTTGTAGCCCCATAATACTTTGAAATAGGGAGGCGGAGCAAGATGGCGGACGAGTAACAGCTTCCTTGCGGCTGGGCATGGTGAGACTGGGAAGAGAGGAGTTCAGGCATCTCTGCCAGGCAGGATCTGCCCAGAAACTTCCCTTTGGGAACACAAGGAGACAGCGTGAGGCTTCTGGACACCCTGAGGAAGGCTAAAGTGGTGGAGATTGGGCAAGTGGTTGCGTCTGTTCATTCAGTCTGATCCTGTCAGTGGCTGTGGGTGGGGCAGCAGTGGGACTGCAGGCTGGAAGGGCCTTGCCTGTGAGCTGTTTGGATTTCTTTTGGACTTGGCACTCGGTTGAACTGCCTTGAGAGAACTTGGGCAGGAGTGCGGGATTTTTTGAGTGCTGTCTGGGGCCCCAGACTGGGCCACCAAGCCAGACAGAGCTGCCAATGTTTGGTGGTGGGCTGTGTGGAGCCATTGTGGGAGAACTGCCCTGGCAAGCTCCACCCTCAGGGTCGCAGAACAGGCATTGGATGGGAGCGAGTAATCTAGTGACTGAGCAGCCTAAAGGCAGGGACTGAGACGCCTTGCAGCCTTAGCCCTCAGGGGCATAGGGTTTTGGCACACTGGGTAAGTGGATAGCCACTCAAGGAGTGATCCCAGCCACAGTGCTTTCCTGGGAAAGCTTCAGCTTAGCCCAAGTTAGCAATTTAAAGTGTCTTCTAA
>CAUYON010091137.1:0-20536 GCA_963573935.1 Arctocebus calabarensis
TATATAGTGATCAAGAAAATGCCATGAAGGCTATCTGTAACAGTACGATGAAAACATTTCTGAATGTATATGAATCATGCCCTATGATTGCACCAATGTACAGAATTATGATTCAATAAAATTATAAAAAAAAAAAAAATATTTCTGGTATTATTTAGACATTTTACTATAATACCTTATAGTATTACTGAACAATATTATAAATATTATTTGTAAATACTATAAATATTATGCAAAGTTATAAATTGTATAATGATGAAGATTAACATGAAAAACTACACAAGGCATAAAATTAAACAGCTCAGAATAAAGCTGTCATGTATCTCAGGAGTAAATCGTAATCATTCCATAGAAATTTAATAAAATTTAAACCAAAATCACAGATTATAAATTAAGAGCTAAATTGCCTAGATCTGGATCCCAGTTATAACTCTGGGTTATTTCTGCTTTCTGCTGTTTTCAATTTTATAAAATAAGGGATAATAACAGTACTACCTCAGAGGTTTATTGTAAGGATTAAATTAATTAATACTTATACAGCACCCATAACAGTTCCTGACCCAGACTAAGGACTCCTAAAATATTAGCTACTGGTACCACCATTATTCCTGACCTAAACAGCAATACACATACTATATGGGTCAAATCAATTTAACGTCTTCCTTAACAAAGTGATTTAGAAATAATTATCCTCTTTTCAATTCCATGTTTCCTCCTTCCTCATTCTCTCCATTCATTCAAAAAAGAACAAATGTACTACCCATCACCATATGAATATATTAAAAAATTAGCCAAGTCTGGTGATGCATGCCTATGATCCTAGCTGCTAAGGAGAGAGAGGCTGGGAAATGGCTTGAGTACAGAAGTTTGGGGCTGCCGTGAACTGTGATTATGCTACAACACTCCAGCAGGGGTAACAGAGTACAATCCTGTCTCTTTAAAAAGATTTTTTTTTTCAATTTTTGTTTTGTTTTCTTTTTTAGATCAGAGTCTCACTCTGTAGCCCTTGGTAGAGTGCCGTGGCGTCACACAGCTCACAGCAACCTCCAACTTCTGGGCTTAGGCAATTCTCTAGCCTCAGCCTCCCGAGTAGCTGGGCTACAGGCACCCGCCACAACAGCTATTTTTCTGTTTTTTGCAGTTCGGCTGAGGCCGGATTTGAACCCACTGCCTTCGGTATATGGGGCCGGCGTCCTACTCGATGAGTCACAGGCACCACGCAAGAATTTTTTTTTTAATATGAAAAAGAAAAATTCAAGTATTCTAAGAAAGCCTCCTTGCCAATCTCAAATAAGTTCTCTCTCTTTATGATAAGATATAAAATATTGGACAAAACTCAAACTATAGCTTGGGGCCGGGCACAAGATTGCACACAATGGAGAGAAGAAGGGAAGAAGTCACTAAGTTATTCTGTAGACTATCTAAACAGAGTATTCTAAGATTAAACAAAAATAGAAAAAGCCCAGGAGTTATATAAACATCTATCACTAATCAATCAACCAATCAATGAACTAATAAATACACTTTTAACAAAAACGTTATATATACAAAAGACAAAAAATCCTGGGATAAAATATATCTCCATGAATGAAAGGAAATTACTCATAATTACTTTCTTTTAATAAACAATTTAAAATGATTTTAAAAAGTAAAAAGTAAAAATAAGTGAATAAGGATTGAAGACCTAACAAATTTATAAATAAAACATAATCATTATAGACATAATAAAAATTATAAATATCAGGGACAAAATAAAATACTGAAAACTGAATTATTGATGTAGAAGTAAGGTTAGAGATCAAATTAAGAAATAACTAATAACATGAACGATAAACACACACACACACACACACACACCCCTAACATAAGTGTCGCTAAGAAAAAGAAAACACTAGCTTGGCATTGTGGTAGGCCCTTGCAGTCCCAGTTACTTGGGAGACTGAAGTAAGAAGATTACTTGTGCCCAGAGGACTGAGGATGCAGTGAATAAGATGATGCCAAGGCACTCTAGCCAAGGCAACGGAGTGAGATTGTCTCCAAAAAAAAAAGAAAGAAAAGAAAATGAGAATAATATTTCAAAACACGATTTTAAGAAAATTCCTAAGAACTGAAGGAAAAATCAAAATCTTTAGGTTATAACAAGAAACTATAGTGCAAGATAATTTGATAAATGGTGGAGTGATCAATATGGAGCCATATTGCTGTTAAGAAATTGAATTCAGAGAGAAATGCCCCATGTTGAAAAGACCATAGCTTGGGTCCCGCTATCAACCACTCTGTTCCAAGGCTCACATGTTCTGCGGCTCCGCAACATGGTGAGCAGCTCAGCTCCCTGCAGGGTCCCTGCTATCAGCGGCCTCAGCAGCAACTCCCACCCAACTACTGAGACCCGGCCTGCAGCTGGCAACTCCTGACAGGCGACTGCGACCTGCTGCCCACATCTGGAAACTCCCCGGAGGCTCCTGCAACCTGTACAGCCAGGTCCCATGGCTTCCCACCCGGCTGCTGAGACCTGTGGGCTCCTGCGACCCATGAGGCCCCAAGAGTCCAGGGACTCCACCCTCCAGCTTCCCACCCAACTCCTGCAGCCTCTGGTTCCCCCCTAGCTCCTGTGACCCTTGCAGCCAGTGACATACCCTCCAACTCTCCACCGGCTCCTATGACTTGCAGATCAACGGCACCACCCACAACACTGGCAGCCACGCCCCTGAAAGTGGTGTCAGCTCCACAGTCCCTCCCACAGGGGTCAAATTGAGCTGCCTAGATGCTGAAGACCTTTTGAACTCTCCCACTTCATCAGTGTTTGTGTTAACTGGGACAATCAGTTTGGAATTCTCAACCTGGGCCGATCACCCGGGCACATACCAAGGTTGTCCTCTGGTTGTATTGTTGTGAGAGTGCAGGACTCTCCCCTTCCAGTTGTCGCCTGTGGGGGGGGAGGTGTCTTAGTTGCTTATATATCTCCACAGCTGATATTTCAGCCCAACGCCACTTATTCACTAGTTTTAGACAGAGATTAGGTGAATACCGGTCTGCTCCATCTAGCCCCACCATACCAAGCAGGTACCCAGAGTTTCAGGCAGTAGTTCTGAATGGGACCTTTGTAAAGCTCTTAAGGGAAAAGCCACAATCACCAGTTATAGTTCTTTGGTAAAGGGCTGGTTAATTACAATTCCAGGAGCCCTCAATTCAACTTCACCTTACCAGCTTCTCTAGCCAAATGGTGAAAAATAATCATGGGGCCGAATCAGAGGAAAAACTCTGGCAACATGAATAATCCGACTACATCAACTCCCCCAAGGAATGACAAAGGAGACACAATAGAAGATCCCGTTCATAACAAATGGCTGAGATGTCAGAAATCGAATCCAGAATTTGGATTGCAAATAAGATTAACAGAATGGAGGTAAAGATGGAATTAGAAATTCAAGGAGCAATGCGAAAGATGTCTCAAGAATTCAATGAATTCAAAGACAAAATCACCAAAGATTTTGATACATTGAGGCAAGACCTTGCAGCCCTCAAAGATCTGAGAAATACAGTAGAATCCCTCAGTAACAGAATGGAACAGGCAGACGAAAGCATCTCTGACAATGAAGACAAAGCTTTTGAACGCTTTTTCCAGCAATACACCAAATGAATTATACACCATGACCAAGTGGGTTTTATACCCGGGTCTCAAGGTTGGTTCAAGTGCAAATCTATAAATACAATACACCACATAAACGAACTAAAAAACAAAGACCATATGATTCTCTCAATAGATGCAGAAAAAGCTTTTGACAATATTCAGCATCATTTCATGATCAGAACACTTAAGAAAATAGGTATAGAAGGGACTTTTCTTAAACTGCTAGAGGCCATCTACAGCAAACCCACAGCCAATATTATATTGAATGGACTAAAATTGAAAACATTTCCACTCAGATCAGGAACCAGGCAAGGTTGCCCATTGTCTCCAATGCTTTTTAACATTGTAATGGAAGTCTTAGCCATCTCAATCAGGGAAGAGAAGGCAATCAAGGGTACACAAATAGGGTCAGAGGAGATCAAACTTTCACTCTTTGCAGATAATATGATTTTATTACTGGGAAAACCCCAGGGACTCAACCACAAAACTCTTAGAAGTGATCAAGAAATAGAGTAGCATCTCAGGATACAAAATCAATACTCACAAATCACTAGCTTTTATATACCCAATAATACTCAAGCCAAAAAAACAGTCAATGACTCCATTCCCTTTACAGTTATGTCAAAGAAGATGAAATATTAATCTACCTAACAAAGGATGTGAAAGATCTCTATAAAGAGAATTATGAAACTCTGAGAAAATAAATAGCTGAGGATGTTAACAAATGGAAAAACATACCATGCTCATGGTTAGGAAAAATCAACATTGTTAAAATGTCCATATTACCCAAAGTAACTTACAAATTTAATGCAATCCCTATCAAAGCACCACTGCCATACTTTAAAGATCTGAAAAAAATAGTACTTCATTTTAAATGGAACCAGAATAAACCTTGAATAGCCAAGACATTACTCAGAAATAAAAACAAAATCAGGAGGAATCATGCTACCAGACTTCAAACTATACTATAAATCTATAATGATCACAATAGCATGGTATTGGCACAAAAATAGAGAGGTAGATGTATGGAACAGATTTGAGAACCAAGAGATGAATGCAAACACATATCATCATTTGGTCTTTGATAAGTCCATCAAAAATATAAATTGGAAGAAAGATTTCCTATTTAACAAATGGTGCTAGGCGGCGCCTGTGGCTCAGCAAGTAGGGCGCCAGCCCCATACACCGAAGGTGGAGGGTTCAAACCAGGCCTTGGCCAAACTGCAAAAAAGAAAAATGTTGCTGGGAGAATTGGCTGGCGACTTGTAGAAGACTAAAACTGGACCCACACCTTTCACCGTTAACAAAAATTGATTCTCACTGGATAAAAGATTTAAACTTAAGACATGAAACTATAAAGATCCTTGGAGAGAGTGCAGGAAAAACACTTGAAGAAATTGGCCTGGGAGAATAATTTATGAGGAGGACCCTCCAGGCAATTGAAACAACACTAAAATACATTACATTACATTATTACATTTTAATACTGTAAGTATTAAAATACATTACATTACTGGATCTGACCAAACTAAAAAGCTTTTGTATAGCCAAAAACACAGTAAGTAAAGCAAGCAGACAACCCTCAGAATGGGAGAGGATATTTGCAGGTTATGCTTCTGACAAAGGTTTGAATCCACAGAGAACTCAAACTTATTAATAAGAAAAGAACAAATAATTCCATTTCTTTGTGGGCAAGGAACTTAAACATGAAGAAGATAGGTGCATGGCCTACAGACACGGAAAAATGCTCATCATCTTTAATCATCAGAGAAACGCAAATCAAAACCACTTTGAAATATCATCTAATTCCCATTAGAGTGGCTCACATAACAAAATCCCAAAACTACAGATGTTGGCATGGATGTGGAGAAAAGGCAACACTTTTCCACTGCTGGTGGGAATGCAAGCTAATACGTCCCTTTTGGAAAGAAGTATGGAGAATACTCAGGGATCTAAAAGTAGACCTGCCATTTGATCCTGCAATTTCTTTATAAGTGTATATCAAAAAAACCAAAAATCACTTCATAACAAAGATATTTGCATCAGATTGTTCATTGTAGCTCAATTCATAACAGCCAAGTCATGGAAGAAGCCCAAGTGCCCATCGACCCATGAATGGATTAATAAATTGTGGTATATGTATACAATGGAATATTATGCAGTCTTTAAAAAAGATGGAGACTTTACCTCTTTTACATTTACATAGATGGAGCTGGAACATATCTTACTTAGTAAAGTATCTCAAGAATGGAAGAAAAAATATCCAATGTACTAAGTACTATTATGAAACCAAATTACAATCACTCATACTTTCATATGAAGAATAGATCACAACAACTATGGCCCAAGATGAAAGAGGGAGGAGTGAGGCTGAGAGAGGAGGGTGGAGGTCAGACTGAGGGAGGGTGAATGGTAGGATCACACCTATGGTGCATAATGCAAGGGTACACGTTGGATCTATCAGTATAGAGTATAAATGTCTTAACACAATAACTAAGTAAACAAGATGAGGTATATATTAACCAGCATGATATAAGTGGTTCCTAATTCTATATGAAATCAGCACATTGTACCCTATAAATCCAATAATGTATACCTGATGTATGTGTTTATTATTTAATAAAAAAAAAAAAAAAAAACGAAGAAAGAAATTGAATTCAGGGACAAAGAAATCTCAGGCAGAACAAAGTAAAAGCAAATCCAAAATAGAGGAAAACTACAACTGTCCTCTAAAAGCAACATTCAAAGCCATAAAACAACTAAGCAATCTACACAGTTCTAAGGGAATATAAGTGATAGCCATTAACACACATATTAAATCTTAGAATGTCATCCAAATATAAAGTGAGCAGACAAATATTCTTAAATATGAAAGAATTTTAAGTTTACAGCACACACGAACCCCTTGTAGAAAAAAAGAATAATGATAAAGCCTAGCCAATTAAGAACTGAATCAAAGAAAGAAGCTGGAAATTAAGAAGTTGTAACTAACCAAAGGGGGGGCATAGGGTAGAGTATAAATTTGCTTACGTATAGAATATTCAAGTACTATCAGAATTCTTATTACAAGACTGAATGTTATAAATTTAGACAATGTGAAAATCAAAACACTGATATTTTTCTGCTCATCCAACCCCCTCAAAACCTCAAGATATACTATGCAGCATGGAATGACTTCCCACTAGTTTATATTTTACTCTCTGACCTTTCATTAGATTTTACAGTTTCATTCCAAAGAACACCTATACCTTTCCTACAGAATTTGACCCAGAACATTCTTTTGTGTAAACTGCATATGATATATTTCTGATTTCCATTGTTAGCTGATTACTGCTTGTCAAAAATGAAAAAGCTATTAATGTTTTGCATATTTATCTTGTATCTAATAACTTCACCAAATTCCCTTATTAATTCTGGTAGTAAAACTTTTGAGTCTTAGATTTCCCTAAACCATAGCCTTAAGAAATTATAAGTAATCTTACTTTTTCTAGCATTAATATTAGGTATATCTTGTATTTGAAAGATTATAAAAAATCATATTAAATAATAATGATAGTAGATACCACTCATTTTTACTGGTATCAATAGAAAAGCCTTTAACTATTTAAAATTATCTTTAGGGCGGTGCCTATGGCTCAGTTGGTAGGGCACTGGCCCCATATACCGAAGGTGGTTGGTTCAAACCCGGCCCCCACAGAACTGCAACAAAAAAATAGCCAGGCGTTGTGGTGGGCACCTGTAGTCCCAGCTACTTGGGAGGCTGAGGCAAGAGAATCGCCTACGCCAAGGAGTTAGAGGTTGCTGTGAGCTGTGTGATACCACAGTATTCTACCAAGGGCGATAAAGAGACCCTGTCTCTACAAAAATAAATAAATAAATAAATAAAATTAAATTAAATTAAATAATCTTTAATAAAATGAACTTTTAAAGTGCTATAAACTTATATAAAAACTTTATCATATTTAGATTGTTTTCTTAGGTAAACTTTTTTCATAATTTTAATAAGGCTGGCTACTAAAATTTATCATAGGATTTTTTCATATTAATATTTTTACATATTTTCTATATTTTTAATTTGGTTTTGTACTTACTTTGTAGTTAGATATCCAAAAATAAATCATCTTTGAATTCAAGGAAAAAGTCTCAGTAGTCAACTTATATAATTCTTTACATTGATGAATTATATTAGCTGAAGTTCTACTTAAAATTTTCTACCTATATTCTTAAGTGAAATTAGTCTTCTAGAGTTTTATTTTTCTAGAACAATTTTCAGGTTTGCTGGTTGTATAAAATGCAGTTGGAGTGCTTTTCATCTTTTCTAATGTATCAGAAAAATATAAGCAAAATGCTAAGTTTATCTATGTTAGAAAGAACCCATATGGTGCTTTTTAACTTTTTTCTAGTTCTACACCAAATGTTCATGCCAAATTTTCTAGTTCACTTTATGTGAATTTTGGTCATTTGTATAGCAACAAAGCCATTAATCACCACTATGAATTCACATTTGTTGTACTTGTTCAAATGCACCTGCTGAGATAAGCTGTGGTCCCAGAAGGAGTCTATCACTTGACTTCCAGTAGGAATCCAGGAAAAGAGTAGCCTGTTCCTTTATTTCCACAGCAGCAATGATTATTATGATCTCAAAACTCAAGAGTTAAAAAACTTCACATCTCGGCTCGGCGCCTGTGGCTCAACGAGCTAAGGCGCCAGCCACGTACACCTGAGCTGGCAGGTTCGAATCCAGCCTCTGGGCCCGCCAAACAACAATGACGGCTGCAACCAAAAAATGGCCGGGCGTTGTGGCAGGCGCCTGTAGTCCCAGCTACTTGGGAGGCAGAGGCAGGAGACTCGCTTGAGCCCAGGAATTGGAGGTTGCTGTGAGCTGCAATGCCACGGCACTCTATTCAGGGTGACAGCTTGAGGCTCTGTCTCAAAAAAAAAAAAAGAAAATGGTGTCCACAATAATACCTAGTTCAGGAGTATCCAGCTTGTGTTTTGGGAGTCCCTAGAAGATGCTATCCTTTTTGGCCCTTTTCACTTTCACCAATTTTGTTAGTCAGTCTTCACTCATTCTGCCCTCCTGGCTGTCAGCAAGCCTTCCAGGAGACCTATCTATCACCAACCCCTTTGCCTGAGCCCCCTCCACCCTCCATTCTCGCACTTGACCTGATGACCCTCCCTTTCCTGACTTACCTCCACCTTCATTACTGGGTGACTGCACCAGCATGGGTTTCTCCCTTAGTTTCAAAATCCTGAGTGGATTCTTCTTTACCCCACTGCTTGCCTCGTCCCCTCTCCCACCGTTCACACTTGGAGCAGATCCTGTTCTCCAAACAGAGGTTACTTTATTTCGGAAAATTATGTTATTGAACCCCAGCCTCCCTCAACATACCAACCTCTTTCCAAATCTATCCCTGACAACGGATCAAACCGGTTTCCATGCTCACACACTGCCAGCCCTGTCTACTTCACCACCACCAGATGGCACTTAAACTGTGACTCAATAGAAATCAATTATCTTGGGCGGCTCCTGTGGCTCAGCGAGCAGGGCGCCGGCCCCATATACCGAAGGTGGTGGGTTCAAGCCCAGCCTTGGCCGAACTGCAAAACAAAAAAATAGCCGGGCGCTGTGGCGGGCGCCTGTAGTCCCAGCTATTCGGGAGGCTGAGGCAAGAGAATCGCTTAAGCCCAAGAGCTGGAGGTTGCTGTGAGCAGTGTGACGCCACAGCACTCTACCCAGGGCGATAAAGTGAGACTCTGTCTCTACAAAAAAAAAAAAAGAAATCAATTATCTTATGGAAGATCTTATCTTATTTTCTGGAGATGTTCTCTCTGGGAAATGCTGATGAATTGTCCACTTACATCCCAGTAGTCAGAGGCATTTACCTTCCAAGCCTGGCAGTATCAGATTTCTGGTGGCAGTGTTATGCAAAAGGCTTGTTCTCTAGCTTGGCATAAGGAGATTTCAAGCAAAAGCTTCTTGGCCAATCATGTTGCTCACTTGTAGCACTCTGGGAGGCTAAGGCAGGCAGATCACTTGAGTTCAGGAGTTAAAGACCAGCCTGAGCATGAGCAAAGATCCTATCTCTACTAAAAATAGAAAAATTAGCTGAGTGTTGTGATGGGCTCCTATAGTCCCAGCTACTTGGGGAAGCTGTGGCAAGAGGATCCCTTGAGCCCAGGAGTTCAAGGTTGCTGTGAGCTATGATGCCACAGCACTCTCCCTGGGGCAACAAAGTGAGACTCTGTCTCAATAAAAAAATTTAAAAATATTTAAATAGGCTCAGCGCCTGTGGCTCAATGGGCTAAGGTGCTAGCCACGCACACCTGAGCTGGTGGGTTTGAATCCAGCCCAGGCCCGCCAAACAACAACGGCGGCTGCAACCAAAAAATGGCCAGGCGTTGTGACGGGCGCCTGCCTGCAGTCCCAGATACTTGGGAGGCGGAGGCAAGAGGCTCGCTTGAGCCCAGAAATTGGAGGTTGCTGTGAGCTGTGATGCCACAGCACTCTATCCAGGGTGACAGCTTAAGGCTCTGTCTCAAAAAAAAAAAAAAAGTCTCGGCGCCTGTGGCTCAACGGGCTAAGGCGCAGCCATGTACACCTGAGCTGGCAGGTTTGAATCCAGGCCAGGACCGCCAAACAACAATGACAGCTGCAACCAAAAAATGGCCGGGCGTTGTGGTGGGCGCCTGTGGTCCCAGGTACTTGGGAGGCTGAGGCAGGAGACTCGCTCGAGCCCAGGAATTGGAGGTTGCTATGAGCTGTGATGCCACAACACTCTATCCAGGGTGACAGCTTGAGGCTCTGTCTCAAAAAAAAAAAGTGTCAAAGTCCATTTAAACATTTTGTCATGTATCTCAGGAGATATGCTATGTGCCCTATATTAATGCTCTAATATTCCTTTCTTTTTTTTATTTTCTTGAGACAGTCACCCATTTTCATCCTTGGTAGAGTGTCGTGACGTCACAGCTCATAGCAACCTCCAACTCTTGGGCTCAAGTGATTCTTTTGCCTTGGCCTCCCAGATAGCTGGGACTATAGGCACCTGCCACAATGCCCAGCTATTTTTAGAGAAAAGGTCTTGCTCTTGCTCAGGCTGGTCTTGAACCCGTGAGCTCAGACAATCCACCAGCCTCGGCGTCCCAGAGTGCTAGGATTACAGGCATGAGCCACCATGCCCAGCCTGCAACACGTTTTTGGAAGATGGAAATCCGGGTAACTGAGCACAGCAAAGAAAGCAGCTGCAAACCAATTCACACCACAAAACCACACACACAATACATTACTCCCCTGCCTGCACAGAGAGGGACAGAGGAACCTCTTTGTAGCCTCTCAGCTGTACAGACATTTTACTTTACAGCATTATTATGTTTATTTTTTTCTTCTCTTTTCTTTTTTTTGAGACAGTCTCATTATGTCGCCCTCAGTAGAGTGCTTTTGCATCACAGGTCACAGCAAACCCAAACTCTTGGACTTAAGTGATTCTGTTGCCTCAGCCTCCCGAGTAGCTGGGACTACAGTCACCGGTCACAACACCTGGCTATTTTTTGGTTGCAGTTGTCATTGTTTAGCAGTCCTGGTTCGAGTTCCAACTGGCCAGCCTCGGTGTACGTGGCTGACTCCATAACCACTGCGCTACGGGCACCAAGCCACATCATTATGTTTCAAAGAAGTAGGTATATAGGCATTGTTCGTGAGGAATAAGGATACCATTTAAGAACTTTTCCCCCAGCTTGTGCCCGTAGCACAGTGTACAGCCCCAGTCACATACACGGAGGGTGGTGGATTCAGTCCTGGCCCGGGGCCCAGCTAACCAACGTGACAAGTGCAACAAAGAAATAGCCGGGCATTGTGGCAGACACCTGTAGTCCCAGCTACTCGGGAGGCTGAGGCAAGAAAATCACTTGAGCCCAATAGTTTGAGGTTGCTGTGAGCTGTGATACCATGGCACTCTACCAAGGGAGACATAGTGAGAGTCTGTCTCAAAAAAAGAACTTTTCGGCTCGGCGCCTGTGGCTCAACGGGCTAAGGCGCCAGCTATGTACACCTGAGCTGGTGGGTTCGAATCCAGCCCCAGGGCCCGCCAAACAACAATGACGGCTGCAACCAAAAAATAGCCGGGCGTTGTGGCAGGCACCTGTAGTCCCAGCTACTTGGGAGGTGGAGGCAAGAGATTCGCCTGAGCCCAGGAATTGGAAGTCGCTGTGAACTGTAATGCCACAGCACTCTACCCAGGGTGACAGCTTGAGGCTCTATCTCAAAAAAAAAAAAGAACTTTTCCCCCAGTGGCCTCTCATACTTCCGTGGATTAGCTACTGATGTAAAGAGTTATGCAGCTGGCATGCCATTGCCCCTTATGGTGGCAATGCAGCTTCTCCCCAGGGTGGTAATTTTTGAATAGAGAAGCCTAAAAGTTGTTTCGTGGCATTCATTGCCTCTAGAGTCCAGTGACCCTGACTTCCTCCAAGAAGTACTCTGGGTCATGTCCTCAAGGCCAGTCCCTGCTACCTCCTTTCTCAGGTACCACAGAGTAAGCCACCCAGTACCACAAGCAATCCTGCTGAAAAAGTGCTTCCCTGCCCTTGCTGTACACTGGTCTCCTCTGGGTGGGGAGCCTGGGGCGTCCCTAGGGACACTCACTGAGAAGACCCAGAGTATATTCCAGATAGTGGGTCTAAAGTGCAGGACAGGTTGGGTGAGAGCAATAGGCCTGTCATTCAAGTCTCCAGGTGACCCAGGCACAGGTGCCCTATTAGTAGAGGAGAGAGTCAAGGATTCAGCAGAGCTCAGCTCCTCAAGACCTAGAGCATTTTGTGCATATTTGAAGGGAATTGATAGAAGGAAGGGAGTAGGAAGATGGGGGGACAAAGTGAGAGAAGACAAGCATGTTTTTGTCTTCTCAGGATGTCTGACCATCCTGTGGCTAGTTACTTGCCATCTGAAGGGAAATGATCAGCATTGTGCCCTCAGACTCTCGCCCGCCCTGAGAATCAGTCCCAACTTTCTAGGTTTTTTTTTTTGTTTTTTTTTTTCAGTTTTTGGTTGGGGCTGGATTTGAACCCGCCACTTCCAGCTTATGGGGCCAGCACCCTATCCCTTTGAGCCACAGGCACCGCCCAGTCCCAACTTTCTAGCCAGGCCAGGATTCCCAGCTGCTGAGTTCTCCATGCTGGACATTTCTGGAAGGGATACACTTGCCCTCTGTTGCCCCAGGACCAGCCCCAGCACCCTCCCCTTCCATCCCCTACCTCATTTCTCTAGCCCCCACCAGCCACCTCACCTCCCTTCTGCTGCTGGACCCCCTCCTCAGACAGGCCTAGGTGGTACACTGCTCTGCTGAAAATTTCTAAGAGCTGCCCAGGCCTGCACCCGTGGTGGGGGGCTGGCCTCCCTGATTTACCATTTTTCTGTGTGTGTTTTTGGCCGTGGTCGGGTTTGAACCCGCCACCTCCAGAATATGGGGCTGGTGCCCTACTCCTTGAGCCCCAGGCACCACCCATGATTTACCATTTGTTAATATTTGCTTCTCTAAAACCTTCCACTATAGCCCCACAGATGAAGTCAGGTCACCTCTTTATGTGACATCTTCCTCCTGTCTGTCCCCACCCAGCCTTCCATCCACATGCATCTAAAACCATCCTGTTGGCTCGGCACCTGTGGCTCAGCAGGTTAAGGCGCCAGCCACGTACACCTGAGCTGGCGGGTTCAAATCCAGCCTGGGCCTGCCAAACAACAATGATGGCTGCAACCAAAAAATGGCCGGGCGTTGTGGCAGGCGCCTGTAGTCCCAGCTACTTGGGAGGCAGAGGCAGGAGACTCGCTTGAACCCAGGAATTAGAGGTTGCTATGAGCTGCAATGCCACAGCACTCTACCCAGGGTGACAACTTGAGGCTCTGCCTCAAATAAAAAAGAAAATAAAAAAAGAAAATAAAGTCATCCTGTCTTCAGAAGCCCAGTTGCATATCCTCCCAGCACTTTCTTCTTTAATACATCCCAATTCCCAGCCAGGTAAGGTGGCTTAACCTGTAATCCTAGCACTCCAGGAAGCCGAGGTATCTCAAAAATAAATAAATTCATTCATTCATTCATTAATACACACTAATGCACAGATAAAAATTAGTTTTCTCTTTTATTTTGTTTTGTTGGGTTTGTTTTTGAGACAGAGTCTTAAGATGCCGCCCTAGGTATAGTGCCATGGCGTTATCATAGCTCCAACTCTGGGACTCAAGCGATCCTCTTTCCTCAGTTTTTTCTATTTTTAGTAGAGACAAAGTCTCACTCTGGCTCAGGCTGATCTCAAACCCATGAGCTCAAGCAACCCACCTGCCTCAGTCTCCCAGAGTTCTATGATTACAGGCTTGAGCCACAATGCCCAGCCTGGTTTTCTCTTTTTTTTTTTTCTTAGAGACAGAGTCTCACTTTTGTCACCCTTGGTAGAGTGTGGTGGCATCACAGCTTATAGCAACCTCTAGAACAGGCACCCGCCACAACGCTCAGCTATTTTTTTGGTTGTTGCAGTTTGGCCAGGGCCGTGTTCGAACCCGCCACCCTCAATATATGAGGCTAGCACCCTACTCACTGAGCCACAGGCGCCGCCCATGGTTCTCTCTTTTAAACAAAATTTTTGTGACTTATTAATAGATATAATAAAAGATTTTTGTTCATCTTTTGAGTAAACTACAAAAAGAAAAGAGGAGGGAGATAGAATGAGAAAAAGATTCAGTTGTTTTTTTTTTTGTAGAGACAGAGTCTCACTTTATCACCCTGGGTAGAGTGCCGTGGGGTCACACTGCTCACAGCAACCTCCAGCTCTTGGGCTTAAGCGATTCTCTTGCCTCAGCCTCCCTAGTAGCTGGGACTACAGGCGCCCGCCACAGCACCCGGCTATATTTTTGTTTTTTGCAGTTCGGCCGAGGTCGGGCTTGAACCTGCCACCTTCGGTATATGGGGCTGGTGCCCTACTCACTGAGCCACAGGAGCCGCCCTGTTTTTTGTTTTTTAAGAGACAGAGTCTTACTTTGTCACCCTTGGTAGAGTGCTGTTGCAGCACAGCTCACAGCAACCTCCAGTTCTTGGGCTTAGGCAATTCTCTTGCCTCTGCCTCCTAAGTAGCTGGGACTACAGGCGCCTGCTACAACGCCTGGCTATTTTTTGTTGCAGTTCAGCCGAGGCTGGGTTTGAACCCGCCTCCCTTGGTATATGGGACTGGCATCCTACTCACTGAGCATCAGGAATCGCCCCCAGTTTACTTCTGTATTTTTCAGATTGTCTTTATTAGGTTTTACTGTTTGGAAAACTTCTTTTTTTTTTTTTTGTAGAGACAAAATCTCACTTTATCGCCCTTGGTAGAGTGCTGTGGCGTCACACAGCTCACAGCAACCTCCAGTCCTGGGCTTAGGTGATTCTCTTGCCTCAGCCTTCCGAGTAGCTGGGACTACAGGCGCCCGCCACAATTCCCGGCTATTTTTTTTTTTTTTTTTGAGACAGAGCCTCAAGCTGTCACCCTGGATTGAGTACTGTTGCATCATAGCTCACAGCAACCTCCAATTCCTGGGCTCAAGCTAGTCTCTTGCCTCTGCCTCCCAAGTAGCTGGGACTATAGGCGCCCAGCCATTTTTTGGTTGCAGCCGTCATTGTTGTTTGGCAGGCCTGGGCTGGATTTGAACCCACCAGCTCAGGTGTACGAGGCTGGCGCCTTAGCCCGTTGAGCCACAGGTGCTGAGCCTATTTTTCTGTTTTGCAGCTCAGCCAGGGCCAGGTTTGAATCTGCTACCCTTGGTATATGGGGCCAACGCCCTACTCAATGAGCCACAGGCACCACCCTGGAAAACTTCTTTGTCAATGAATAGTGTTCTGTCACCCTGGCTAGAGAGCAGTGGCATGGTCATAGCTCACTGCAGCCTCCAACTAGTGGGCTTGCGGGATCCTTCTGCCTCAGTCTCCCAAGTACCTGGGACTACAGGCACCCTCATAAGGCATGGCTAATTTTTCTATTTTTATTTATTTTTATTTTTATTTATTTATTTTTTTTGACGGATACAATTCTCCCCAAATTGCTTCCCTTTCGACTTAAGAAGATCTTTATTCATTTTTTTTAAATTTTTCTATTTTTAGTAGAGATGGGTCTTGCTCTTGCTCAGGGTGGTCTCAAACTCCTGAGCTCAAGCAATTCTCACACCTCAGCCTCTCAGAGTGCTAGGATTACAGTCACAGGCTACATGCCCAGTCAGAGATAAAGTTTTTGCTTTTAAAAATCTTTGAATTATCACTTTCACTACGTAAATGACTTATTTTACAGTAACCTGTGATCCTGAATTATGAGTTTTTTTTTTTTGAGACAGAGTCTCATTTTGTTACCCTCAGTAGAGTGCTGTGATGTCACAGCTCACAGCAACTTCAAACTCTTGGGCTCAAGCGATTCTCTTACCTCAGCCTCCCAAGTAGCTGGGACTACAGGCTCTAGCCACAACACCCAGGTATTTTTAGAGATGTGGTCTCACTCTGGCTCAGGATGGTCTTGAACTTGTGGGCTCAGGCAATCCACCTACCTCAGCCTCTCAAAGTGCTAAGATTACAGGCATGAGCCACTGTGCTCGGCTTTTGAGTTTTTCTCTCTCCTTTTTTTTTTTGGCAGTGTTTGTCCCGGGGCTGGGTTTGAACCCGCCACCTCCAGCATATGGGGCTGGTGCCCTACTCCTTTGAGCCACAGGTGCCGCTCGTATTTTCTCTTTTTTAAAACTGTATTTATTTATTTTATTTTTCTTCCTTTTTTTTCTTGCAATTTTTGGTCGGGGCCGGTTTTGAACCTGCCACTCCTAGTATATGGGGCTGGTCCTTACTCCTTGAGCTACAGGCGCCACTCTATTTTATTTTTCATTTTTTGGAGACGGTCTCACTTTGTCACTCTTGGTAAAGTGCCATGATATCGTAGTCATAGCTCACAGCAACCTCGAATTCTTGGGCTCAAGAAATCTTCTTACCTCAGGTTCTCTAATAGCTGGGACTACAGGTGCCCCACCACAATACCTGGCTATTTTTTTCTTTAGAGGTGGGGTCTCACTCTTGTTCAGGCTGTTCTACAACTCTTGAGCTCAAGCAATCCACCCATCTTGTCCTCCCATAGTGAGGCGTAAACCATGGCCTTCTGGCCTTATAGGTTGTAATTTTCTTCATGATTTTTCAATTGGCTCTCTAACAGAATAGCTTCCTTTTTTCGAATTATGAGACCCAAATTCTCCTTTACTTGTCAAATAATTAATGTTAGGCCGGGTATGGTGGGTCAGGCCTCTAATCCCAAAGCTCTGGGAGGCCGAGGTGGATGGAGTGCCTGAGTTCATGAGGTGGAGACCAGCCTGTGCTAGAACGAGACCCCTTCCATCTCTAAAAACAGCCAGTTGTGGTAGGCACTGGAGTCCCAGCTACTTGGGAGGCTGAGACAAGAAAATCATTTGAACTCAAGAATCTGAGGTTGCGGGCGGCTCCTGTGGCTCAGCGAGTAGGGCGCCGGCCCCATATACCGAAGGTGGCGGGTTCAAGCCCGGCCTCGGCCGAACCGCAAAACAAACAAAAAAATAGCTGGGCGCTGTGGCAGGCGCCTGTAGTCCCAGCTACTAGGGAGGCTGAGGCAAGAGAATCGCTTAAGTCCAAGAGCTGGAGGTTGCTGTGAGCAGTGTGACGCCACGGCACTCTACCCAGGGCGATAAAGTGAGACTCTGTCTCTACAAAAAAAAAACAAAAAATGCAAAAATAAATCAATAAATAAATGTCTTAACACAATAACTAAGAAAATGGGTGAAGGCTATGTTAACCAGTTTGATGGAAGTATTTCGAATTGTATATAAAACCAGTACATTGTACCCTATAATTGCATTAATGTACACAGCAATGAATTAATAAAATAAAAGAAATACTAAAAAAGATAATAAAAAGAAAATAAAACTCCTTATACCTTGCCAGACCATCACCCTCCCTGAAATTCATTCACCTCATTTAGCTTCTGGCTAAAATCCACAGATGGGAGACGAACTGTGCTAGCCAGCTAGAAACATATGTTTCTCTCCAGATTGAGCTAATATCTTAAGAGCCAACTATTCAGCAGGTTCTGAGAGCTCAATTTCTAGAGGTATAAGGAAGCCACTTTCCATATTAGCTATAATTACAGGGTCATTCACATGAAGATTCTGTGTTCTCAGCCCTTCCCTGGCCTGAAATCTGTCATTCTAATAATTTGCTCACTCCTCAAAGGTGCTTTGTTTTAGCTTCCATATTCTCTGGTGAGTAAGCATCTGTCATTTTCATGAGTGAATTCTTCAGTAGAGAATGAATTCCTTCAAATTCCAGGCCCATTGTCCTGGTTATGACCTTTAACCCCCATTTAAGACGTTTTCCATAGTCTTCTGCCTTTAACTTCTAGACACTCTGCCAACCCAATGCTACAAAGTCTTTTTAACTTGGGCATCACTAGTCAGACCTATGCCTAGATGACTATTTTTCCCTTTTCCCCATAATCATTACAGAAAATAATGTCAGAATATTAACTAAGTTAAACCTCAGACCGTGACTTTAATGCCCATCAATAATCCTTCTTTGCCACCTTTTCTTGTTTCTTCCTACTCTGTTAGATATTTGTGCTTAAAGTTTAAATGAAGCTTTTCCACTCGATTTTTTTTCCTTTGTCTTCTTTGATCCTACATTGAAATCATAATGCTGGATCTGTGACGTCACTCTCAATTGTTTCCAGATGGTTTCTCAGACTGATCAAAAAGGACAAGCCACTATATGTTCGTAAAAAAGTAGGTCTTCAAACAAGGAGATGGTGCAGCAAAATGAGTGCAGTCATAATGGTAAGAACACAGAACAACTATGGGTAAAGTAAATTGCCTTTTTTCTCTGCCTTAAAATAAAGGCTTTGATCAATTGTGTCAATGTATGAAAATTTGAAATCTAAAGACACCAGGCAGCTTTCTAAACCCAAACATCAAAAGCTTTGTTTCCATTAGAAATATTTAAACGGATGATATTTTGAATGGATTGGAAATTCTCTAAAATGAGCTCCAATAATAACTTTCACAAACAGAAAGGAAAAGAACAGTAGGTCATGTGGCTTCGTGCTACCGTTTTCTCTGGTACATTAGTTTTCCAAAGATGGCATTTTGGTTTCTACCAAGTAAAAGGGCAAAGGTTACCAAATGCAAGCCCGGGGAAGCCAGGAGCAAGAACAGCTACTACAATGGAGGGGGAAATCCAAGCTGTCAGCTCTGAATGGATAGAAATTGCATGTGTGAAATTGACAACCAGCAAGACTGTGGCACCTTAAGAGGGGCCGGAAATGAGCTTTCCCGGGGTTTCTATTCACTGTAGTAGACTTGCAGTTTTGTAGAATTTTATTTAAGAGTCACAGATAGAAACCTCCAGGTCTTTGATAACCTTGGTAACGTTCAATTGTTCTTTGGAAAGTAATCTATTTAATTGTTTAAATAAAATATCAACAGTGAGCATGGTAGAAACATGATTCAGAGAAAAACATAAATAAAGAAAACATCACGTGCCGTTCAATTTCCCCAGAGTCACTGTTAACAGATTGGTTGGTGTGTTTGTCTCTTCTTACACACATGGTTTTTGCAAAGCTGAAACCAGTCTACATATATAATTTCGATTTCTGGTTTTTTATTTAGTATCATCCCATAAATATTTTTCCATGCCATGAAAATATTTTCATAACCATTGTGTTTATAGAACATTCCATCATATGAATATACAGACCTTAATTTATTTACCCATAATTAATTCAACTGTTAACTGTTTCCCCCATTTTTTTGTTCTTTTCCAATGTATTTTCCAAGATACATTTTGTTCCATTCTAATATACAGTCCGATATACTCTTGAATTTTAAAAACTTAAAGTTGATCTTATCATTCTACTTTTTAAAACCATTCAATAATTTTTCTTAGCTTTTAGAAAATATTACCATCCTTAGCAGGTATCACCTGGGAACTTAGGAAAAGTGCAGAATCTCAACTCCTTTCCTGAGCTGCTGAATCAGAATCCAATCCTTTACAAGATCTTCTGCTATTCAAGACCAAGATTGAGAAGGGCTAGTTTTCATGCTCTGGCCACCAGCCTCACAAGGACCAGCCTCATCACTGCTCCCTGGGATCCAGTGGCAGAGACCTAGCCTCTATGCCTCACTCACCATACTCCTATCCTCCAAAGATCCTCTGCAGGAGTTACAGACTAAATCTTTGCATCCTCCCCCCACCACCTCCAAATTCCTGTGTTGAAACCCTAGCTCCCAACATGACAGTATTTGGTGATAGGGTCTTTGTGGACTAACTAGGTTTAGATGAGGTCATAAGGGAGGGGTCCTAATAATAGGGCTAATGCTCTTGTAAAAGACATCATAGATGTCTTCCCCCTTTCCTATGAGGACACAGTGATAAGGTGCTGTCTACAAGTAGGGAAGAAAGTACCCACCAGAACCCAATTATGCTGGCCCCCTGTCGTTGGCCCTCCAGCCTACAGAACTATTAGGAAATAAATGTCTGTTGTTTAAGCCACCTCACCCACTCTATGGTATTTTGATAAGGCATCCAGAGATGACTATATAGCAGGTATGACTGTGCTTTTTGCTTGTAAAGACCCTCCCAAGATTCTTCACTGAGACCAAGCTAATTTCTACTTAGCCTTCCAAACCCAGTTCAAAAGGAGGAGGTGGTCTAGTGCCTAGAATATGTCCCGTCCGCGGGACGCAGTTATTCGTGTGGGCGAGGGGGACCGAGCCTGAAAGAGAATGGGCGAGAAAGAGAGAACGAGACCAAGCAGGTTTCTTGTCAAGGTCTGTTTAATGGCGGCGGGAAGCCAGTTTTTAAAGCTTACAAGTGAGTAGGGGGAGGAAGGGGCGGG
>CAUYON010091139.1:0-106522 GCA_963573935.1 Arctocebus calabarensis
TTGGATAGATCCTCCAAAAAGAAGCTAAGTAAAGAAATTTTAGATTTAAACTTAACCATTCAACAACTGGATTTAACAGACATCTACAGAACATTTCATCCTAATAAAATTGAATACACTTTCTTCTCAGCACCCCATGGAACATACTCAAAAGTTGATCACATCTTAGGTCACAAGTCTAATCTCAGCAAATTTAAAAGAATAGAAATTATTCCTTGCCTCTTCTCCGACCACCATGGAATAATCATGGAGTATTTAATCTCTCCATCATAAAAGAAACTCAGTTTAGCTGGGTACAGGATCCAGGGTTGAAAGTTATTTTGTTTTTAGAAGATTAAACGTTAATGATCCATCTAAAAATGAAAGAGGAAAAGTCACCATCTTTCTTTAAGGCTGCAAAATATTTCATTTTTACATGGATAGAGCTGGAACATGTTCTCCTTAGCAAAGTATCTGTAGAATGGAAGAAAAAGTATCCAATGTATACACCCCTAATATGAGACAAATTTTTTATCGTTCAAGTGAAGGCTACAACCCATTTATTGCACAGGCAGACGAGGAAAGGGGAGAGGGAGGGAAGGGGAGGGAGAGGGTGTGGGGAGATGGGACAAAGGGTGAGATCACATGTGTGGTACATATTCGAAGAGTCAGGAGAAAATTTCTAAATACGGATCAAAAATGTTTTCATATAGTAAATGAGAAAATATCACGAATGGTATGTCAATCAGGTTGCTAAAAATATCTCAGATTGCATGTGAAACCCCCACACTGTACCCCATGATTGAACTAATGTACACAGCTATAATTCAATAAAAAAAATAAAAGTTAATGATCCTTCTCTTCTAGCTTGAAAGGTTTGATCAGAGAGATCTGCAATTATTCTAATATTCTTCCCCTTGTAGGTTATAGATTTCTTGCATCTGGTTGCTTTCAAAATTTTCTTCTACATATTAACTTTAGCAAACTTAATTATGGTGTTCCTGGGGGATGTCTTATTTGGGTTGAGTTGTACTGAGGTTCTGAAACTGTCTGTTATCTGAATTTCAGAATCTTGTCATGTCTGGAAAGTTCTCTTTCATAATCTCATTAAGAAGGGACTCTGTGCTGTGTGAGGCCACTTCGTCGTTTTCAGGTATCCCTATAAGTTGAATATTGGTTTTCTTTGAGTTATCCCAGAGCTGTCTGAGGGAATGATCTGTTTTTGCCTTCCCTTTCTCTTCCTCTTTGTAGGTTTGGGAGTGTTTGAAAGCTTTGTCTTCCATGTCAGTAGTTCTTTCTTCTGCTTGCTCCATTCTGTTGCTGAGGGATTCTACTGTGTTTCTCAGATCTTTGAGGGCTACAACTTCTTGTCTCAATGGGTCAAAATCTTTTGTCATTTGGTCTTTGAATTCCTTGACTTCTTGAGACAATTTTTGAAATGCACCCTGAATTTCTAAATCCAACTTTTCCTCTATTTTATTAATCTTGTTTGCAATCCACATTCTGACTTCAATTTCTGATATCTCAGCCATCTGTTTATGCATAGTATCATCATTTGCATCCACCAAATTGTTCCTTGGGGTGATTGATCTACTCTGGTTGTTCATGTTTCCAGATCTTTTCTGCTGATTCCACCCTATGGCCTCAAATGAAAGAGTTGAAAAGTCTCTGGCAACTAGATATCAGGGTTCTGCTGGAAGGTCTAGTATAACTTACTCTGGTGCTCTGTGAGCTCAGGAGGCCCCCCCCAGCAAGTAGAGTCTGGGAAGGTTGATGTCTCCTTCCCCACCTTGCCCCTCCTTCACACCCAGTCACTGGTAACCCCACTGAGCTGTGATCTAGTTTCCTCCAATGAGCAGATGCTCTAGAGGTTTGTGCCTGCCTGGTTCACAAGGAGGTCTGTGGCTTCTCAGTCAGTCCAACACTCTCTGTCACTGTTTGGCAGCGGGAGGTGAGGCCTGACACACTGAGTTCTTGATGGCGGCTGGGACGATTCACTCAGTTCCAGCCCTGTCCCTGATTGATGTTACTGATGGAAGACAACAAGTTTGCAGAATTTGTTTCTTTCCCCATGGATCAGACATTGGGCTGAAAATGGGTTTGACTAAGTCTATGAGTTCTAGCCCTTTGTTTCAGCTTTCATCCCCTGAGGCCCAGGTGCATCTGAAGCTGAGTAAAGCTGTCTCCACCCTGGCAATCCGCCCCACACCCCGCCCTGGCTGGTACCATCTCAGGCATACCCTGAGGTGGGAGTGCTGCTCAGGGACCCCCTCCCTTGGTCTTAGTGGTGGTTAGGCTTCTGGTTCATCAGGTAAGGGGGGAAGGGTGTACATTAAGTTCAGAATGGTGGGGAATGCTTTAGTTCCATTTTTCTGCCTAGTAATAGAGTTTTCAGAGTCACACCGGGGTGCTCAGGGGAAGCACACCTCACTTCCCACAGCACTCTTCCGTGGGGTGAGACAAGAGGTCCACAGTTCACTGCTTGTCTGTAGAAAACCCGCAGGAGAAAAAAAAAGAAAGGGAATAGAAAAGCAAGAAATTCAGAACTTTCTTGGGAGAGAGGACAGACACTCTTCCTTTCAGATGAATTTTGTACCTGAAGCTTGCTTTCTTGGGGTCGCAGCCAGTCTCAGCAGAGGTGACCTGTAGAAATCACTTCTCTGTCTCTCTTGGCTGGGCTCCCAGTTTCTGGAGGTTATCTTCCCTTTTGGATAGGAGCCTTTTTCGGAAGCTGCTTCCAGTCAACCATCTTGCTCTGCCCCCACATTTGATTAAATTTAATTCAGCCACAATTTAGTGAATGCTCTTGTTGTGTGAAGTGTGCATTTTAGTGGGATAGACTCACATTAAACAAGCAGACAATGCTCAGTGCCAGATGTGCTCAAAAGTGGAGGTGAGGTGACACTTGTGTTGCATTTTGAATGAGGCTAGGAGGTCACTAAATGGTAGGAGTTGAAGGTAGAGATAAGCCATGGATGAAAGGCTGGGGAAGACTGTTCATGGTGGAAAGGATGCCTGTGGTGAAAGAGTGTGACACATTTCTGAAATGGATAGAATGTTTAGAGCAGTGAGGGAGAGGTACAGAAGGAAAGGTGGAGAGAATCCATTCCTGGGGACTTTTTAAAGATGATAGTTATTAAAGGATTGAGTAAAGAAGTATTATGATTAAGTGTTTGTTTTAAAGGTAAAATTCTATTAGTTTGCTGTGGATGGGTTTGCAAGTTGCTATTGCAATTTTTGAGGCATGAAGTGAATCTGAAGTAGGTGGAGGCAGTAGGAAGGACTATCGTAGTCAGATACAGTGAAGAGATAGAAACAAAAGGATTTAGTAACTGGTTGAATGGTGGGGTGAAGAAGAAAGGAGATAATATAATTTAGGGGGAGGAAAAATATTTGGGGAGAAGATAAAGATTTCAGCTTTGCACATCTAGAAATCACCCTCTATTTAAATAATATTGCAATGAATAACTATGTGTATATGTTACTGTTATAAAAGTAAATGAGAGCACCTGAGTTCACTATAAAGTGTGAAGAGAGATCCTTGGGAGCATCAATGGTTGAAACACAGATGAAAGAAGAAAGTTCAGCAAAGGATAGAAGGATTTACCGAAAAGGTAGGAGAACCTCTTAAGTGCAAAATGCCTCTGATCCCAGGGGTTAAACTGATTACTTTGGCAAATAAATGGAATCATCATTCAAATGAGGGCTATGTATAAATTTAGTATACCTGCCTATTTTTGGAGAACAGAATATTACTGAATAAATGCTTATCCTAAAACTGAGTGTATCGAAAGACTCTTCATTAGATCTAAAGAATGAATTGAAACTTATAATCTTGGAGCCAATTTGATCCAAAATGCAGAAGAGCAAATGAAAAATCCCTCAATATAAAGGAGAACTTCTTTGAGTGATTTGGAAAACATATCATTTCTTTCATTTCTATTACATTAACTTAAAACGTTTTTCCCCTAAAATTTAGTTCAAAAAGACGTCAATGTTCAAATGTTAGATTTTATTGAAAAAGCTTTTAGAAAAATCTGAATTAATTCTGAAAATTAAACTGAAACATTTAAAATGTGTCACATTCCATCGTGTCCATTGTTTTTCTTTCATTTAAAAATATACCTTAAATATAAATCTACATTAACATTCAAAGAGCTTTCCTATTCTCTTTTTAAAATTGTTTCATATTAATTTGAGGGTACAAAGAATTAGGTTACAATGTTTGTATTTGATAGGTAGAGTCCCCCTTAAAATTGTGTTCTGCCCTCAAAATGTGTGCCATACACCTTAACACTGTGTCTATTAGGAGGGAACACACCAATACTCCTCTTTTTGCCCTCTCCATGTTCCCTTTCTCCCCGCCTCCGGCCATGAATAGATTTGAGTTTTTCTTTTATGTGAGTATGTATTAGATCATCTACAAGTTTCATATTAGTATTGAGTACATTGTATATTCTTGCTTCTCCATTCTTGCGACGGTTTACTAAGAAGAATGTGTTCCAACTCCGTCCAGGTTAATACAAAAGATATAAAGACTCCATCTTTTAAAATGGCTTATTAGTATTCCATGGTATACATATACCACAGCTTGTTAATCCATTTCTGGGTTGGTGGGCACTTAGGTTCTTTCCACATTTTGACAATTATAAATTGAATTGTGATAAACAGTCTCATGCAAACGTCCTTATGATAAAATGATGTTTTTTTCCTTCTGAGAAGATGCCTAGTAATGGGATTTCAGGATCAAATGGGAGGTCTAGTTTGACTTCTTTGAGGTCAAACTTCTTTGAGGGTTCTCCACACTTCCTTCCAAAAAGGTTATATTAGTTTGCAGTCCCAAAGCAGTGTAAAAGTGTTCCTTTCTTTCCACATCACACCAGTATCTTTGAAACCGCAGCTTTGAGTCTGTGTTGTGAGCGATTCTCACTGGGGTTAGGTGATGTCTGAAGATAGTTTTGATTTGCATTTCTCTGATGATTAGGGATAATGAGTACTTTTCCATATGTTTGTTAGACATTTGTCTATCTTCCTCAGAGGAATTTCTGTTTATATGTCTTGCTCACTGTTAGATGGGATTGTTTGCTCTTTTTTTTGTTGATTAATTTGAGTTCTCTATAGATTCTAGTTATCAACCTTTTGTCAGATTCATACCCTGAAAATATCTTTTACAATTTTGAAGGTTGTCCTTTGGCTGTACTTGTTGTATCCGTAGCTGTGTAGAAGCTTTTCAGCTTAATTAAGTTCCATTTGTCTATATTGTTGTTGTTGTAACTGCTGCTGAAGTCTTTGCCATAAAATCTTTACCCAGTCCAACATATCAAGAGTTTTCCTATATTTTCTTCTAAGATTTCTATCATTTCAAGTTTTAGATTTAAATATTTTATCCATCTTGAGTCAATTTTTGTAAATGGTGAGAAGTGTGGGCCCAGTTTCAGTCTTTCATATGTGGTTATTCAATCCTCCCAACACCATTTGTTGAATAGGCACTCTTTGCCTTACAGTATGCTTATGTTTGATTTATCAAAGATTAGATGACAACTAGGGACTGGTTTCATCTCTTGGTTTTCTATTCTGTTCCATATGTCTATGTCCCTATTTTTGTGCCAATATCCTGGTATTTTGATCACTGTGGACCCTGAGATGTTACTGTATTTCTTGATCACTTCCAGGAGTTTTGTGGTTGAGTCTCTCAGGTTTTCTCAGTCAGTATAAGATAATATCATTAGCAAACAGTGAGAGTCGACCTCCTGTGCCTGCATTTGGATGCCATTATATTCTTCTCTTGCCTGATTGGATTGGCTGGAACTTCCATAACTATGTTGAATAGTAGTGGCAATAGTAGACGTCTTTGTTTAGTTCCAATTCTAAATGGAAAAGCTTTCAGTTTTACACCATTCAGTATGATATTAACTATGGGTGTATCATACATGGCTTTAGTTTAAGAAACGTGCTACCTATGCCTATTTCCTTAAGTGCTATTATTAGAAAAGCATGCTAAATTTTATCAAATGCTTTTTTATATATCTACTGAGAGGACATATGGTCTTTGTTTTTGCTTCTATTGATATGGTTAATTACATTTATGGATTTGCATATGTTAAACCAGATTTGCATCCCTGGGATTAAGGCTACTTGATTATGATGTATACTTTTTGCATTGTGTAGCTACAGTCTATTAGCTAAGCTTTTGTTGAATATATTTGCATCAGTATTCTTTAGTGAAATAGGTCTGTAATTCTCTTTTCAATTGGGTCCTTTTCTGGTTTTGGAATCAGGGTGATATTTGCTTCATAGAACATGTTGGGAAAGGTTCCTTTCTTTTTAATATTTTGGAATAATTTCTGCAGTATAGGTACAAATTTATCTTTGAAGTTTTGATAGAATCCTGTTGTGAAGCCATCTGGTACAGGGCCTTTTATTGCTGGAAGATTTTTTACTGTTTCTTCAATCTCAGTGCTTGATATTGGTCCCTTCAGGACACCCATTTCTTCCTGGTTAAGTCTAGGGAGATGGTATGATTCCAGGTATTGGTCCATTTCCTCCACATCATCACATTTCTGGGTTTTGAGTTTTTGAGCAGTCAGAGATAATCTCTTGTGTTTCTGTGGGATCAGTTGTTATTTTCCCCTTTTTGTTTTGATTGAGGTTATTAAAGACGTTACTTTTCTGCTTCTAGTTATTCTGGCCAATGTTTATTGATTTTATCTATTTTTTCAAAAAAACAACTTTTGTTTATTAATTTTCTGAATTATTCTTTTGTTTTTAATTTCTTTAATTTCTGATTTAATTTTGTCTTCTCTTCTGCTTGGCTTATGAATGGATTGCTCTTTCCTTCCCATTTCTTTAAGATGATTTATTAGGTTGTTGATGTGTTTTCCTTATGTTTTCCAGATATAGCCTCTAATGTGATAAATTTCCCTCTTAGGGCTGTTTTGCAGTGTCCCGATGGTTTTGGTAGCTTATGTCTTCATTTTTGTTAGGTTCAAGAAAGTTAATGAGTTCCTCCTTTATGTCTTCCTTGACCCAACTGTCATTTGGCATAAGTTTGTTTAGTTTCCAGACCTTTGTATAGGGATGAAAATTTTTGCCTTATGGTCTGAGAAGATACAAGGTATAATTTCAATTCTTTTAATTTTGTTGAGGTTCGATTTGTGTAATAAGATATGATCTATTTTTGAGAATGTTTCATGGGGTGATGACAATAATGTATATTCTTGAGTTTGGGGGTGGTATGTTCTGTGTACGTCTAGTAAGTAAAATTGGTTCAGGTTTTTATGTAAGTCCCTTACACCTTTATTTAGTTACTGTTAGATGATATATCCAGCTCTGTAAAAGAGATGTTAAACTCCCCTACTATTATGGTGTTATAGGATATCATATTGCTCAGAACAATTTATGTCTGTTTCACAAATCTGGGAGAATTTATGTTGGGTGCATAAATATTTACATTTGAAATGTCCTCTTGTTGTTTTGTTCCCTTGATCAGTATGAAGTGCCCATATTTGTAATTTTTTTTTAGTTGCTTTAAATCCACTTCTACCTGAAAATAAGATTGCAACTCTTCCTTTCTTCTGATTTCCATTTGCCTGAAGTATTGTTTTCCAACCCTTCAGCCCAGGTCTTATTTTGTTCTTTGAGGCTAGTTGTGTTTCCTGGAGACATTATATAGATGGCTTGTGCTTTTTTATCTAATCAGCAAGCCTGTGCCTCTTCAGTGGGGGAATTCAAGCCATTAACATTTATTGAGAGGAATTGATAAATGTGATAGAGTTCTATTCATCTTATTTTGTGAAAGTCCATTGCTTAGTTTTATTCTTTGCATCATTGTAGAAGCTAGGTTTTTTCCGTTAGTTTCTGGATGTTTACTTTGTTCATGGTCCATTGTGAAGATCAGTGTGGAGAATAAGTCTAAGTATTTCCTGTAGAGCTGGTCTTATTGTGGCAATTTTCTTCAATATTTGCATATCAGTGAAATAATTGAGTTTTCCATCAATTTTAAAGCCTAGCTTAGCAGGATATAGAATTCTGGGTCGAACATTGTTTTGTTTAAGAATGTTAAAGGTAGATGACTATTCTCTTCTGATTTGAAAAGTTTCAGCAATTTCCTTCATTATTTTGCCATCCATATTTTAAATTCTCTTTCTGTCATTTATATCATTTCTTTATAGCTAGAATCCTCTCAGCAGTCTGCTGTCACCCTGATGGTTCTGCCCCTGTAAGTCAATTGGCACTTACTCCTGGCTGTGTGCAGAATTTTGTCTTTTGTCTTCACTTTGGACAGGTTCGTGACAATGTGTCTTGGAGAAGCTCTGTTTGAGTTGAGACAATCTGGTGTTCAATATCCTTCTGAAAGGAGTGTGTTGGGCTATTTGGTAATACTTGGGAAATTTTCATTGATGATATCCCCCAGTAGGGCTTCCATTCCTCTGGAGCATTCTTCTTTTCTTTTTGGGATACCTATAATTTGTATGTTTGGACACTTCTTGAAGTCCCATAATCTCAGAGCAGATGTTCTGCTTTCTCTTTCTTATTTTCTGCCTCCTTAACTGCCTGGGTTAGCTCAAGAGCTTTATCCTCTAGCTCTGAGAGTCTTTCTTCTCCATGCTCTAAATCCATTTTCCATTTCCACTGAAAATAAGATTATTGATATGTTCTACTGAATCTTTAAGTTCCCTGATTGACTCCTTCAATTCCTTAAGCTCTGCTATATCTTTTCTATATTCTTTGTATCTTTCAATCCTTATTTGGTTCTGTTTTTGGACTTCCTTTTGGCTATTTTTGACTTTCTCAGCAATTTCTTTCATTGTTCTACCATCTACATTTTAAATTTTTATTTTGTCATTTCTAACATTCCCCCCCCCCCCAATTTCTTTACAAGTGGAATCCTCTGTAATAGTAACTTCATGATCCCTTTGGGGGAATCCCTTGGTTGTTTTGTTCTGGTTTTTCATGTTGCCAGGATTTTTCTGTTGGTTCTTCTTCATGAGTGTTTTCTTCTTGTCTGCTTCCTTCCCCTACTTTTTCCTTTCACTTCCTTCTTTTCTTTAAATTACCTTGTCTCTGTGCTTAGGTGTTGAAGTGTCCTTTTGGTATAGGAACAAAGGGAAAAGAAAAGTGAAGAGCAAGTATGGAGATAAGATAGAAAAAGAGAAAGGAAAAAGAAAAGTAGGAATAAAAAGGAAAGATTAAAAAAAGGAGAGAAGAACAGAAAGAGACAGAAGTTACAGTGGTGTTCAGCAGGGTGCTTTGACCCACACCCATAATTCTCACCTTCTGGGTGACTCAGATGGGTGTGTCCTTAGAGGTCTGGAGTCCCTTACCAGCCTGGGCAAAAAGATCCCTCCACCACCAAATAGAGAAGAATGAAAAACACAGCAGTATGTTGCAGTAGGGACCTACCATTAGGATCCTTCTAAAGGCCAAAGCTAGGACTGTCAACACCAGGGGATCAAGGTCTCCTTGAGCCAGGCCAATACTGTGGTCCTTAGCTGAGGCCTCAGAGTGAGACTCTGTACCATAAATGGAATACAGATTGACAAACAGTAAAATAGATCAGGAAAGAATAACAAGAGTAATAACAAAAGTATATACAAAAAATTGAAAATAAAATTATATAGGATGTAAGAAAAAGGGGGTTTACCTTAGTTGTTATTTCATAAATTGAAGTGATAAAAATAGGGAAAGTAGAAGCATCTTTACAAAAAGAGAGAAAAGGAAAGAAGTTGAAAGGAAAGAAAGAATGAAAGGTGAAGAAAAGTCATAGCAAAAATGGAGCCCTTATTGAAGAAAGTAAAAATAGAAAGATAAAAAATAACACAAAATAAAACAAACAAACAAAAACCTTAAGGGGAAAAATTGGTAAATAAAAAAAGAAAAGGAGAAGTAAAATTGTAGCAAAAACAGAGCCCCTACTATTGAAAAAAAGGAAGATGAAGAATTATAAATATTAAAAAAAAGAAAGAAAAGAAAGAAAATCTAGGGTAAATAATTGGAAAAAAAGGAAAAACATATGTTGCATATATTGCTTGGACAAGAGGTGATGTTCTGGGTTCTGAGATGCTAATCATAATGCTGGTATGGAGGTATAGGAGCGGGGCTGGAAGCCACTATCTTTCCATGAGACCTGGTACCATCTTCCTAATTTCTTTGCCCTCAATCTCTGCAGGGTTGGGAGCCAGAAACTCCTGTCAGCCTGCTTAATAGACATTCCTTGATTTTTCTAAGCAGTATCCGTTGGCCACACAGTGGCTTTTCCAGAAAAGTGTATTTCACTTAAGTCTCCCCATAGGTGGCTGCCCAGCTCTGGTCTGCAGGCACACCAGAAGCAGCCTTGCATTAGGACCTTGTGGGCTGTTTCTCTCAGGCAGCTCTCCCACAATGGCTGCTCCTGGCCAGCAGCTGAACTATGAGACTATGAGAGCTCTACTACACCTGGTGGCTTAATCCCAGCCCCTGGATTCTGTTCAAGATCACTCACTTGTCCAAGCTCTCCCATGGTAACTCCAGCAAGTGCCCAGGCCCCCCCCAAAAAAAATGCCTGCAAGGGAGGCTTTTTCTGTCTGAAAACTTCCCCTGACCTGGCCGGCCTCTGTCTGCATGCAAGCACTGCCTTCTGTGCTGGTTCTCTACTGCTTCTGGTGGCTTATGCTTTGTGGATATGTTTGACATTTGTATAATCAAATTTATTATTTAAAAATTACTTCCAAATTTCATAAGCTATACATTCTAAAGTTTTCAGAAAATTATTCTATTTTTTCTCTATTGTTATAGTTTAAAGCTATGTCAAATTATTACTGATATCAAGGTAGAGTTCCTACATAGGAATTCAGCTTACACCTAGAAAGTGCTGCTTTTAAGAAAAGAAATTAAGAGTAAAAACTTCAGGGTGTTTTTTTTAAAGTAAAAGAGTTAAAGCAATTGAGAAAACTAAGTGTGAAAAATGGCTGACATGATCTCAACATGAAAGCACTAGAAGTAATTTCATTTCTGTCCGGTTAAGGGTTTGTTTTAGCAATGTATTAAATAGAGGTTAACTGGGTAAAGGAAGTCCTTCTCTTAGATTAGCTTGGAGGCAGACACAATCACAACTGTGCAAATCAAAACCACAAGGAGATATCAGTTTATACCTGTTGGGATAGTTATTACCAAATAGAAGAAAGATAGAAAGTATTGTAGGTATGTGGAGAAAAGAGAACCATTGTATGCTTTTGGTGGTAATATAAATTGGTACCACCACTATAAAAAATGACACAGGGGTTCCTCAAAAAGTTGAAACTAGAACTACCATATGTATAGTCTAGAGCAGAGGTTCTCATCCTGTGGGTTGCAATCCACAGGAACTGCATTAAAGGGCTGTGGCATTAGGAAGGTTGAGAACCACTGGTCTAGAGTCTACTTTTGGGCATGTATCCAAAGGAAATGAAATCAGTATTTTGAAGAGATATCTGTACTCCATGGTTCATTGCAGCATTGTTCATAAAAGTCCAGATGGAAATAACCTAAATGTCCTTCGATGAATGAATGCATAAAGAAAATATAGTATAATATGGTTATATATATATACAAGGGAATATTATTCAACCTTAAAAAAGAAGGAAATCCTGCTATTTGCAGCATGGCTGAAGCTGGAGGGCATTATATTAAGGGGAATAAGCAAGACACAGAAAGACAAATACTAAATGAACTCTCACGTGTATGTGGAGCCTAAAATAGTCCATCTCATGGAAGCAGAGTTGGATGGTGACTATCAGATGCCGGGAGAAGAGGACATGGGAAGATGTTGGTCAATGAGTTCAAGATTTCAGTTCTGTAGGATGAATGGGTTTGGAGGTCTAATGTATATCATGATAGCTACAGTTAAAAATACTACATCATATACATGAAATTTGCTAGGAGTGTAGAACTTAAGTGTTCTCACCACACACACACACACAAGAAAAAAATGGTAACTATGTGAAAGGACAGATATCTTAGCTTGATTGTGGTGATCAGATTAGTATACATTTATCAACAGATTAAGATGTACACCTTAAATATGCAAATATTATTGTCTATTATACCTCAATAAAGCTGAAAAAATTAGAGACTTTATATTTCACCTCTCAGAAAGGATTTTGATTAAGAGTAAGTATTGAGTGAGGAAACAGAAAATTAAGAAACCTTAGAGTTTTGTGAGAGTATCCGACCAGAAATCAGAGGAAAAATTACAAAGTAAGTCTGTTTTCACTTGTTGGCTACTTACCAGATATGAGAATGAAACTGCAGAAGGATTATCAAAAAAGCTGCTGAATTGTAGCCCTGATGGTATGATAAATAAATATTTTGTACAGCCCTTAGGTCAGGTTTTATAATCAATTTGGTACAGGCCAAGTCAGATTTTGCTGCCAAATGAGTTTCTGAAAACTTTTGTTTTTAGAGGTTTCAGGATTTGAACATTTCAGTTAAGAGAAATGATTTTCCCTGTATTTACCAGTGTCAGAAGAAGACTGTTGCTCTCCACAGTAAAGTTGGGAGATTACCTTTTAGAAAACAATGAGTGGAAAAGAAGACTCATATTTCAAATATTTCTTTATCTGTAGTTTCACTTGAGGAAATGCTGTGAACAAAACTTTTCCTACCAAATACATATGTATGTGGAATATGCTCAGGTAAAACCAAAACTCATCCTTCTTCTGTATGTTTTATAGTTTGGAATAACTTATATTGTGGCTTAAAGTTAATATCCTACTGACTAAATATTCTGCAAGTATGTTTACACAATGCATGGTGATAGGGATTGAGGAAACAAATAAAATAAAAAAGATGCTCTTTCTCCTGAAGTATTTATAGTCAATTTAGTGAGAAAGAAGTAAACCGGTAAGTGTGGCCCAGTGTGGTCAGTGTTAGGTACAAGTTGGCACTGGGTGCTTTGGGGGGCATGGAAGAAACACATCTTTGCCAAAGCAAATAAAGGGAAGTAAGAGGCTTGAATTGAGTTCTGAAGGATGAAAGAGAGTTAATGGATAATTGGGAAATAAACATTGAGATCTGTGTGTGGAAAAGTTCAAATGGCTTATTTAGGCTAGTGGGAAAGGTATAAGTAAAAGAATGGAGAAAGAAAACCCAGCAAAGTAGGCAGGATTCAGATCCAGGAGGATCTGATGTTTGAAGCTAGGCCTGTGACCACTGCTCTGAAAGCTAGCCGATAGGGGATTCCACTGAATACCTCTAAGTAGAAAATCGGCATGAAAAGTTTGCCTTTTATAAAGACCTCTGTGATATATCTGTGGAGGATAAATTTGTGTGAGCCACAAGGGAAGCCAGGAGAGTTAGGTAAGAAATGATGAGGGCCTGATCAAGGAGGGCAGGTGGGAAAAGGAAAGACTCCAGAGGTGTGAAGATAGTAAATACTATGGGGATGGATAACTGACTAAATGCAAAGAGGAAGGAGTGAAAGGTGGATTCTAGCTTTCTTGCTTGAGTAGTTTCGTGGATACTGGTGCCTTTAATGAGAAAGAGCTGACTTAAGGGCAGAAAATCATATCTATTTTGGATATATCAAACTTGGGGAGTAGGCAATGGGATAGACTAACTGAGCTACCCAGGAGGTCTTTAGCAAGGAATTTGACTATGTGGGAGAGAGGCCAGAGTGAGAGAATAGATTTGGGAGTTATTAGAATATCCCTGATCCCACACCAAAGATTTGTGTGGTACTATTCAGGGTGGGTCTGTAGAGAGTAAAATAAAAAAAAAATCTGGGCCCATACCCCAACCTAGACAAAGATGTCTCCTGTGCAAATTGGGTAGCCATTATTATTTCAAACAGTTCTCTGATGGGAGTGCCTAAAGACTATGCAATAAGATTTCCAACTCTATGGGTCACCTGCTCATGTTGACTGGCATGTAGCAGAGGATGGCTATAATGGAAAACTCAGAGTGGTGCCTGAAACTTCTTGACTAGGCTGTGCATACACTACTGCTTAAATTCCCACTCAAAGTAATCTCAGGGGTCCACCCTTCTGCAATGGAGACTGGTCGGTTTGGGAGGTCTGGGCAAATGACCTGGGTACCAAATGATGCTCTCAAATGGTCTTCATGAAACACTCTTAATTTCTTAACTTCCACTGTCTTTTCTCAATAGAAGAATGTTGGTATGTTGTAGGCTTAATGTGCTGGAGATTTGGGATTTTGTTAAGAGGTCAAGCCAAGTTTTAGAATTTAAGTCTCTGGACATCTCTTTGCTATTGTTGATTGTGAGCTGTCATGTTATTATTCTCCTCCTGTGTCCAAACTATCATGTGCAAATTTTCCATTCCAGAACTTAAGGGGACAATAAATAGAAAAGATGATTCCAGAATCTTTCTCTATCACCATTTTGTGCCTTACTCTCCGACTCATTTCCTGTGTTCCAGAGTCACTGGTCTTGTTTCATTTTCTTCAACTGATTGAACTATTTTATTTATCAAAGGGCTTTTGAACATCCCACCTGGAGTTTTCCACCCTAGTTTTTACTCTTGGCCGACACTTTCTCACCTTGTGATTTTTGGTCCATGTGCCACTTTCTTCTCTGATGAGTGAATGCAGAATCATCTCCCTCTTCCCCTTTCTAGAAGTCTGTCAATTTGCCTATTTTTTTTTTGATGAGCACATTTATTTTTTATTTATATTTATATTTTTATTTATTTATTTATTTATTTATATTGTTGAATGGTAGCTGAGTACATTAGTGCAATCAAGGAATACAATGTGCTGGTTTCATATACAATCTGAAACATTTTCATCCTACTGTTTGACATAGCCATCATGTCATTTTCTTAGTTATTATATGAAGACATTTGTATTCTGCCTTTAGTAAGTTTTGTCTGAACCCATCTAAGATGCCTCATAGGTGTGGCCCCCCATTTACCTTCCCTCCACCCATCTTCACCCCTCCTCTCCCCTCCCTCACCACTTTCCCCACATTCTTATGCTGTAATTTGGTTATAGCCTTCATATGAAAGCTATAAATTAGCTTCATAGCAGGGCTGAGTACATTGAATACTTTTTCTTCCATTCTTGAGATACTTTGCTAAATAGAATATGTTCCAGCTCCATCCATGTAAACATGAAAGAGGTAAAGTCTCCATCTTTCTTTAAGGCTCCATAGTATTCCATGGTATATATGTACCACAATTTATTAATCCATTCGTGGGTCGATGGGCACTTGGGCTTCTTCCATGACTTAGCAATTATGAATTGGGCTGCAATGAACATTCTGGTATAGATGTCTATGTTATAATGTGATTTTTGGTCTTCAGGGTATATACAAAGTAAAGGAATTATAGAGTTGAATGGCAGGTCTATTTTTAGATCTCTAAGCATTCTCCAAATATCCTTCCAAAAGGAATGCATTAGTGTGCATTCCTACCAGCAATGTAGAAGTGTTCCCTTTTCTCCACCTCCACACCAACATCTCTGGTTTTGGGATTTTGTCATGTGGGCTAATCTTACTGGAGTTAGGTGATATCTCAAAGTAGTTTTGATTTGTATTTCTCTGATGATTAAGGATGGTGACTATTTTTTCATGTGTCTATAGGCCATGCACCAGTCCTCTATAGAGGAGTTTCTCTTCAAGTCCTTTGCTCACCTTGAGATGGGATCACTTGTTCTTTTCTTGCTAATACATTTGAGTTCTCTGTGGATTCTGGTTATTAAACCTTTGTGGGAGGCATACTTTGCAAATATTTTCTCCCATTCTGAGGGCTGTCTGCTTGCTGTGCTTACTATGTTCTTGGCTGAACAGAAGCTTTTTAGTTTGATCAGTTTCCAGTAGTATATTTCTGATACTGCTTCAATTGCCTGGGGAATCCTCCTCATAAAATGTTCACCCAAGCCAATTCCTTCAAGAGTTTCCCCTGCACTTTCTTCTATTTTTTTTTTTTGAGACAGAGCCTCAAGCTGTCACCCTGAATAGAGTGCTGTGACATCACAGCTCACAGCTACCTCCAATTCCTGGGCTCAAGCGAGTCTCTTGCCTCCGCCTCCCAAGTAGCTGGGACCACAGGCACCCGCCACAACACCCAGCCATTTTTTGGTTGCAGCCGTCATTGTTGTTTGGTGGGCCGGGCTGGATTCGAACCCGCCAGCTCAGGTGTACGTGGCTGGCACCTTAGCCCGCTGAGCCACAGGTGCTGAGCCACTTTCTTCTAATGTTTTGATAGTTTTTTGTCTTAAGTTCAAATCTTTAATCCAGCAAGAGTCTGTCTTAGTTAATGGTGAGTGGTGTGCGTCTAGTTTTAGTCTTCTATAGATCACCAGCCAGTTCACCCAGCACCATTTGTTAAATAGGGAGTCTTTTCCCCACTGAATGTTTTTAATTGGCTTGTCAAAGATCAAATAACAGTAAGTAGCTGGATTCATCTCTTGGTTCTCTATGCTGTGGCACTGGTTTTTGTGCCAGTACCATGCTGTTTCGATCACTATTGATTTATAGTGCAGTCTCAGGTCTGGTAGCATGATTCCTCCTGCTTTGTTTTTATTTCTGAGTAATGTCTTGGCTATTCAAGTTTTTTTTCTGATTCCATATAAAACGAAGTATTATTTTTTTCAAGATCTTTAAAATATGACAATGGAGCTTTGATAGGAATTGCATTAAAATTATATATTGCTTTAAGTAGTATAGACATTTTAACAATATTGATTCTTCCCAGTCATGAGCATGGTGTATTTTTCCTCTTGTTAACATTTTTAGCTATTTCTTTTCTTAAAGGTTCATAGTTCTCTTTATAGAAATCTTTCACATCCTTTCTTAGGTAAACTCCCAAATATTTCATCTTCTTTGGCACTACTGTGAAAGGTATAGAGTCCTTGACTGATTTTTCAGCTTGGTTATTGTTGGTATATATAAAGGCTACAGATTTATGGGTGTTGATTTTGAAGCCTGAGACATTGCTGTATTCCTTGATCACTTCTAAAAATTTGTAGTAGAATCCCTCGTGTTTTCCAGATATACATTCATATCATTGGCGAAGAGTGAAAGTTTGATCTCTTCTGACCCTATGTGGATACCCTTGATTGCCTTTTCTTCCCTAATTGCAATGGCTAAAACTTCCATTACAATGTTAAAGAGCAGTGGAGATAATGGACAACCTTGCCTGGTTCCTGATCTAAGTGGAAATGATTTCAATTTAACTCCTTTGAATATGATATTGGCTATGGGTTTACTGTAGATGGCCTCTATGAGTTTAAGAAATGTCCCTCCTATACCAATTTTCTTAAGTGTTCTGATCATGAAGGGATGCTGGATATTGTCAAAAGCTTTTTCTGCATCTATTGAGAGAATCATATGGTCTTTATTTTTTAATTTGTTTATGTGCTGAATTACATTTATAGATTTGTGTATATTGAACCAGTCTTAAGAACCTGGGATAAAGCCCACTTGGTCATGGTGTATAATTTTTTTTGATGTGTTGTTGCATTCTGTTTGTTAGGATCTTGTCAAGTATTTTTGTGCCGATATTTATTATTGATATTGGTCCATAATTTTTTTTCTTGTTGGGTCTTTCCCTGGTTTAGGGATCAATGTGATGTTTGCTTCATAGAATGTGTTGGGTAGTATTCCTTCTTTTTCTATATTTTGGAAGTGTTTAGTAATATAGGTACTAGTTCCTCTTTAAAGGTTTGGTAGAATTCAGACGTGAAGCCATCTGGTCCCAGGGTGTTCTGTTTAGGGAGATTGATGCTATTTCAGAACTTGATATAGGCCTGTTCAACATTTCCACTTCGTTCTGGCTAAGTCTTGGTAGGTGGCATGTTTCTAAGTATTGATCAATTTCCTTCAGATTTTTATATATCTGAGAGTAAAGTTCCTTGTAATATTCATTAAGGATTTTTTCGATTTTTGAGGGGTCTGTTGTTATTTTGTCTTTACCATTTCTGATTGATGAAATTAGAGATTTTACTCTTTTTTTCCTGGTAAGGTTAGTGAAGGATTTATCTATTTTATTGACCTTTTCAAAAAACCAACTTTTTGATTTATTGATCTGTTGTATAACTGTCTGTTAAATCCAAATGTTGGATGGTTAAGTTTAAATCTAAAATTTCTTTGCTTAGCTTCTTTTTGGAGGATCTATCCAGCACTGCTAAAGGGGTGTTAAAATCTCCAACTACTATAGAGCTGAAGTTAATCAAGTTCCTCATGTCTGTTAGCGTTTCTTTTATAAATTGAGGTACATTCTGGTTGGTTGAACAAATATTAATAATTGAAATCTCATCATATTGAGTAGTACCTTTGACAAATATGAAGTGTCCATTGTTATCCTTCCTTATTATGGTTGGTTTAAGGCCTCTTAAGATAATAAGATTGCTACACCTGCTTTTTTCTGCTTTCCATTTGCCTGGAATATAGATGACCATCCCTTCACCTTGAATCTATATTTATCTTTTAAGGTAAGATGAAATTCTTGTATGCAGAAAATATCTGGCCTGAGTTTTTGTATCCAGTCAGCCAACCCATGCCTCTTTAGAGGACAATTTAAACCTTTCACATTTATAGAAAATAGTGATAAATCTTTAGAAAGTCCAGTGGACATTTTAAATTCTTTCATCACTGTAGAAGTTGGAATTTGATAAAAAGTTTCTGGGTGAGTTTACTTTTGTGAAGGATTACGCTGGTCATTATGGAGAACAGGTCTGAGAATGTCTTGGAGAGTTGGTTTAGTTACAGCAAATTTCTTCAACATGTAGATGTCATTAAAGTATTTAATTTCTCCATCATAAATGAAACTCAGGTTAGCTGGTTATTGAATACTAGGTTGAAAATTATTTTGTTTTAGGAGATTGAAAGTTGATGACCATTCTCGTCTAGCTTGAAAGGTTTGATCAGAGAGATCCACAGTTATTCTAATATTCTTCCCTTTGTAGGTGATGGATTTCTCACGTCTGGCTGCTTTCAGAATTTTCTCCTTCATATTAAATTTAGTGAACTTAATTATGCGGTGCCTAAGGGATGACTTATTCGGGTTGAGTCATGTTGGGGTCCTGAAACTGTCTGCTATTTGAATTTCAGAATCTCTTGGCATGTCTGGAAAGTTCTCTTTCATAATCTCATAAAGAAAAGACTCTATGCCTTGTGATTCCACTTCATCATTTTCAGGTATCCCTATAAGGTGAATATTGGTTTTCTTCAAGTTATCCCAAAGCTGTCTGAGGGAATGATCTGTTTTTGCCTTCCATTTCTCTTCCTCTTTGTAGGTTTGGGAGCATTCGAAAGCTTTGTCTTCAATGTCAGAAATCCTTTCTTCTGCTTGCTCTATTGTGTTGCAGAGGGATTCTGCTGTGTTTCTCAGATCTTTGAGGGCTGCAACTTCTTATCTCAATGTGTCAAAATCTTTGGTCATTTTGTCTTTGAATTCGTTGAATTCTTGAGACATCTTTTGGGTCATCTTTTGGATTACTGCTTGAAATTCTAATTCCATCTTTTCTTCCATTCCAATGATATTATTTGCTATCCAGATTTTGAATTTGATTTCAGACATCTCAGCCATTTTCCTATGCAAGGGATCTTGTGCTGTGTCTGCCTTGTTGTTCCTTGGAGGAGTTGATCTACTCTGATTATTCATATTGCCCAAGTTTTTCCATTGATTTCGTCCCATGATTGTTTTCACCATTGCCTCTGGCCATCCTCAGAGTTGGGAAGGTGTTTCTCCAAGACTAGACCCCAATGGGATCAGTCTATTGTTGCTGGAACTTTGTAGGGAGTGACCACATGTAGCTCCTCTGGGACTGCTCTAACCAGGGAGTTCTGGCTGTGGGAGCAGCTCCGGAGTGTGGCACCCCTGGATCCAGCAGCAGGGCAGGGGATGATGCACACGGTTCTGGGAATGCCAGGCACCCAGTGACTTTGGCAAAGAGAGCCCATGGTTCCAGAAGTCTCTGGCTGGGCTGAGGGCTCCATGCAAAGGCAGGGAGGGCTCCAGAGGGAGGGCCCTAGTCCCACAGCTTCTGGAGTCCCTGGCCAGATAAGCAGGGCTGGTGCAGAGACAGGGAGCATACAGGAGGGAGGATGCGTGTTGTGTGGCTCCTAGAGTCTCTGGCCGGAGGTAGGCATTCTGAGGCCCAGCAGGCGCGGTCACCGGGTGAATTCCTGGCCAGAGGCGGGTCTGCAGAGTCCTGGCAGTCGCCAGTGGAGTCCCTGGCAGAAGGAGGGCCTACAGAGGTCAAGTTAGCATGGAGCGCAGGGCTGCACAGTCACTGGAGGAGTTCCTGGCTGGGGGGGCAGGCATGTGTTGCCAGCAAAGTCCCTGGCAGAAGGAAGGCCTGCAGAGGCCCTGCGGGTCCAGGTGCAGGCCCACAGGGTTACCAACGGAGTCCCTGGCTGAGGGTGGACCTGTGGAGGCCTGGAAAGACACTGCAGTCACCAGGGGATTTCTTGGCCAGGGGCTGGCCTGCAGAGTCCTGGCAGTTGCCAGTGGATTCCCTGGCTGGAGGGAAGGAGGCTCACCACAGCCTCCCAAAATCTTTTGCTGGTGGGGCACTTGTTCTAGCAGGCAGGGTGGGGGCTGGAGCGCTGCTCAAGAACCTCCTTCCTCCGTCTCAGCGGGGGTTAGGCTTCTAGTTTGTCAGGTAAGGGCAGAAGGGTATATTATAAGTTCAGAATGGTGGGGTAAAAATTTAGTTCAGTTTTTCTGACTAGCAAGAGAGTGTTCAGAGTCACATCAGGGTTGCTCTGGGGAAAGCAGACCCCACTTCCCACAGCACTCTTCCATGGGGCAAGACAAGAGGTCCACAGTTCACTGCTTGCCTGTAGAAAACCCGCAGGAGCAAATGAAGAGAAAAAAGAAAGGAATCAGAAAAGCAAAAAACCCACAGCTTTCTTGGGGGAAGAGATAAACACTTTTCCTTTCAGATGAATTTTGTACTTGAAGCTTACTTTCTTGGAGTTGCAGCTTGCCTCAGCAGAGATGACCTGCAGTTATCACTTCTCTCTCTCAGCTGGGCTCCCAGTCTTCAGCTTAATTGTGTGGTTTCTGGAGGTTATTTTTCCTTTTGGACAGGAGCCTCTTTTGGAAGCTGCTTTCAGTTGGCCATCTTGCTCAGCCCCCCACAACCATTTTTTTATGATCCTTTCCCCCCAGAACTTTATTGTCCTTACACATCTCCCAATTGTGTACGATCTAATTCCTAAAATAAACCCTTAGTCCATATACACACAGAATGACTTTATGAAACACATCACCTGCAGTAATCCAGCACAGAGAAATAGGTACTCTGTACCTGTTTCCCTATATAACTCAGCTCCAAATAAAAATCTCAGGAAGCCGTATATGATTAGTGGATTTTTTTTTTTTTTGAAACAAAATCTTTGTTGCCCCTGGCATCAGCCTACCTCACAGCAACCTTAAATTTCTGGGCTCAAGCAATCCTCCTATCTCAGTCTCCCGAGCAGCTGGGACTATGGCATCCACCAGGATACTCATCAAATTTTTCTATTTTTAATAGATGGGGGTCTTGCTCTTGTTCAGGCTAGTCTGGAACTCCAGATTTCAAGCGATTTTCCTGCCTTGGCCTCCCAGAGTGCCAGGATTACAAGTGTGAGCCACCACACCCAACCTAATTAGTGGACTCTAATTCACATTGGCATTTAAGTAAATAAAGAAATTGGAAATAGTTTTGTTTTGCTTTTAAGTATTAAAATGTGGAGATGGTGTTTTTATTAGTCAGGTTTCTGTCTGAAATAGATGACACTCTTACACTGGATAATTGGAAGATAGTTTAAGCAAGATGTTTAAGCAAGATAGTTTGCAAGGGTAACAAGGGATCAGGAAGTGTATCTTCACCATGTTCTCCTTCTGCCCTGTGGATGTTCTCATGTCTTCTGTGAGGACACACTCTCCTACCAAGGGACTGCCCATTCCATTATGCTTCCCTCCACTGTAGTTAATTCCTGACCACCCTTCTGATATCACATCAACTATTGCTTCCATCAGTAATAATTTGTAAATAATATTGAAATAATTGTTCCTTTCCACCATAAAAGGTTTTCTGTATTTGTAGCATAACCTTTAAAACACATGTTGAAGATATACAAGGCTCTGTAAATTATTTACAATAGTCATTCTCAATTTTAGAATCCTACCTCATCATAGACCAATATATTTATAAAATACAAATAAAGTCATAAGAAAAGATAAATGTTAAACTAAAATTTTTATGTCAGTCTAAAATTATGTAAAATTGCCATTAAACATTTCTTAATGCATATCCTCAATTCTGGATGCACATATGACAGTAACTATCACCAGGAGATATTTTTAGATGTAGTATGAGATTCCTACTCTAGACACACTATATCAAAATCTCTGGAAGGTGAGGCCAGGACTGTGTGTGTGTGTGTGTGTGTGTGTGTGTGTATATTTGTTGTTGTTGTTATTATTTGTTTGTTTGTTTGTTTTTAATTCGCCCATGAATCTAGCATGGCACCATAGCTGATAATCAATTACCCAAACTGATGAATTAGTTAAATAAGGGCAACTGGCCGGGTGCAGCGGCTCAGATCTGTACCCCTAGTACTCTGGGAGGCTGAGGCTGATGGATTGCTTGAGTTCAGGAGTTTGAGACCACCCCGAGCAAGAATGAGACCCTATCTCTAAGAAAATTAACTAGAAACTAAACAAGAGCAACTGATTCATTTTTTCGTCTAGTTACTTAGCCATAAAGTCTAGGATGGATTATTTAAAATTCTAAATTAATTTATTCATAAAAGCTTTACATTGAAAAAGTGTCTTGAGACACTTATATTATGTTTAAATATTATAGTCCATTTATAAAACATGATATTTTGCCAAAGTAATTTCTTCAATACTTCCTTTTCTTTCTCCAATATTTCCTTTTTATCCTCTGAAGTAGTTTATCTTAATTATTGAAGGTACTGGGAGTTAATTGTTTAGAAAATCTTGCATAAAGGTCTTTGTTTCTCTCTTTTCATTTTTTCTTTCTTTTTCCTTCTTTCTACTACTTATTCATTTAATATAATTTCTTCTCTGAACTTTTTCTCTTGTCATACCAACTGTGACGGATGTTTACCGTTCCAGTACCCTATCCTAGAAAGTCAGTGAGAGGGAAGGTGCAGTGGCTCATGCTTGTAATCCTAGTACTTTGAGAGGTCAAGGCCAGAGGCTTGCTTGAGGCCAAGATTTCAAGACCAGCCTGAAAAAGAGTGAGGCCCCATCTCTACAAAAAAATAGAAAAGTTAGCCACACGTAGTGGGGTGTGCCTGTAAGTCCCATCTACTGGAAATGTGGAGGCCAGACGATATCTTGAGTCTGGGAGTTTTAAGTTGTGATGAGCTATGATGGATGGCAGGGTGAAACCCTGTTTCAAAAAAAGAAAAAAAGTCAGTGACAGGGTTCAGAATGTTCTACCCCAAAATATGGTGTTTTGGGATAATAAATATACATGTATTTTTTGTAGAGACAGTCTTGCTTTATCGCCCTCGGTAGAGTGCCGCGGCATCACACAGCTCACAGCAACCTCCAGCTCTTGGGCTTGAGCGATTCTCTTGCCTCAGCCTCCCGAGTAGCTGGGACTACAGGCACTCGCCACAACGCCCGGCTATTTTTCTGTTTTGCAGTTCGGCCGAGGCTGGGTTTGAACCTGCAACCTTCAGTATATGGGACCGACGCCCTACTCGATGAGTCACAGGTGCCACCCAGTATAATAAATATTTTAAGATGAATGACTTTGAGAAACCACAGCAGCAGGAAGGTCTCTCTGAGCTTCTTTCACCCTTCTCCCCTGAAGTGGCTCATAAGACTCGCATGTAAGAGGTACCTGCTTATACGTAACAGAAAAGAGCATCCAGGAGGATCTTAGTTTTGAAAGACACAATCCTGAATGCCATATTCTCGAATGCTGAAATCCTGAAGCTCAAAATCCTGAAAATATAATTCTGGGGAAAAAAGTTCTAAAATTTCTTTCAAAATATCTATTTAAAATTTTAAAAGGAGATTTATTTGGGAACCATAAAAACATAACAGAACACTTTGTGGGCCACTTTACACAATAAAATAGGCAATAAATTTTGCAAGCATGAACATTCACATATACTAACTAGAGTTGTATAGGTATAACAGTTATGAGCAGATAACCATTTTCATACAGAAGCCAAAAAGAGAAGGTATATACATATATCAGTATAGTTGGTAATCATGTGCCTTGTAACTACAGCCATCTTAAATACGGTGATAAACAACTAGAGCCTTTTTTTTTTTTTTCAGATTAATGTATGGGTACATACAATTAGGTTACATTGTTTGCATTTGTTAGGTAAAGTCCAATTTATAGTTGAGCCCCTTATCCAGGAGAGGTGCCACATACCACTACACTGTCCCCGTTAGAACAACTGCAGTCTTTTGATGAGATTGATTAAAAACTGTGCCAATTGGTCACAATTGCGTGTGCAGTTGCCCCAAAGAGCCAAGATCTCAAGAAATTTTATTTTTCAAGAATGTAGATGTATAAAAAGGACATATCTTCATTCTTGAAGAAGTTTCAATGTTTTTACATGCATGCACAGTGCTTACACACAAAGTCAAGGTCAAGCATTAGCACTTTTGTGGAGTCAAATTTGCAAAAAATACATAAAAGGAATTAGAACTCCTTAAAATTCTCTACATAATTTGTAACTTCTATGTTGGAAATAATGCAAAGACAAAATACATAGCACAGCAAATTGCTTCAAAAGGTTTCTAGGTATTTCTTAATCCAATCAAGTTGACACCAAAATTTTGTCCACGGGTCTAGCCCTTGTCAGCCTGGCACCCACAGGCATCTCTTTAAACCATACTAAGTTTCCGTAAAGTCAATGAGAAGGTAACAGCTCTGCTTCTCATGATGTCTCTATCCTGTGGGCATGCCTTTCAGGATTTTAGACTTTTGGGATTTACTCGTTAAGGATTTTGATATTTTGGATTCCAACAATCAGCATTATGGTGCTCCAGATGACTGGGATCCAAACCGAGAAATCTTATCTCTCAAGACAAAGAGATGTGAACAGGACCCCAAACAAACCAGCCTTGCTAAATTTTCCCCAGTTTATTAGATCAGACCCATGTTGTCCCCTCATGTTTGTCTTTATCACACCTACAAAATAAAATTCAGGTTTAACTGTTTCTTTCTTTCTTTCCTTTTTTTTTTTGAGACAGAGTCTCACTATGTCACCCTCATTAGAGTGCGGTTATATCACAGCTCACAACAACCTCAAACTCCTGGGCTTAAGCCATTCTCTTGCCTCAGCCTCACAAGTAGCTGGGACTACAGGCACCCACCACAATGCCCAGCTATTTTTTTTTTTTTTTATTGTTGTCATTGTTGGTTAGCAGGCCAGGTTTGAACCCACCAGCCCCAAGGCATGTGGCTGGTGCCCTAAGCACTGAGCTAGAAGTGCCAAGCTGGGTTTAACTGTTTTTTTGAGTCTTCATTTCCTCATGAAGTCTCTCATGTCATGAAAAACTTATCAAATAAAGTTAGATGTTTTTCCATGGTTTATCTGTCTTTGTCAGTTAAATTTCCAGCACAGCCAGCTAGGGACTGTAGAGTGTTGGGACAAATCTTTCTTCTCCTAAATCAGATTGGTCTAATCCATATCCTCAGACATCTAAGGGGATTTTACATAAATTTTGGGAGTTTTACCACTAAAATTATTCTCTTTGTGTTATCTTTCCTTATCTATCTATCTATCTATCTATTTATTTATTTATCTTTGGTTTTTATGGTTTTGTTTTTAAGATTTTTCATGGAAGGCTGGGCCTGGTGTCTCTCCCATGTAATCCTAGTACTCTGGGAGGCCTAGGCAGGTGGATCCCTTGAGTTCAGGAGTTCCAGAACAGCCTGAACAAGGACAAGACCCCTCTCTACTAAAAAAAAAAAAAATAGAAAAACTAACTGGGCATTGTGGCAGGGGCCTGTAGTCCCAGCTACTCAGGAGGCTGAGGCCGGGGAATCACTTGAGCCTAAGAGTTTGAGGTTGCTGTGAGCAATGACACCACGGCACTTTACCCAGGGCAACACAGTCAGATTCGGTCTCAAAAAAAATTTATTTTTCATGGAACTTCTCTATTTTCCCGACAGGTATTTTTATTTTCTGCTAGTCTTAAAGACTTAAAACAATATGCTTTTAAATAAGTCCTACCATTTTCCTTATGTTAGCTTTAAAGATTGTAATGAGTCTTTGTAAAGATTTTAGGGGTACTGAAAAATTACTTAGGAGAATTTAAATAAGAAGTTAGTCTTTTATTTGCCAATTTTATAGTCCTAAAGGACCTTAGTGCATTTTTTTAAATGTGAGACTTCAAAGTAATTTGAATTTTTTCCTTTATTCTCTATTTTCTTTCTTGGCAGGCTGACTATAAAAACAGAAGCTGAAAATTCTAGATGAGGCTCTGGGGAATTCTTTAAGAGGCTGCTCCTGAATCTACTTCTTTCTCTTTTACCTAATGGTAGTTTTCTTCCCCCCTGGGCTAGAAAGAGTTTTTAATGATGTTTTTCCCCTTTCCTGGCAGTCTAGTTTTATGATTAAGAGTGAATTTCTTAAATGCGAAAATTTTCCAGAACTCCGCTCTTCTTTCTTCACCTCTTACAGTTGCTTAGCTTCTTGTAAGAGATGTGCCTTTGCAATCTTAAAGGCACTGGGGAATTAATTACTGAGGAACTACCGCATGGAGCCACAGTCCTCCTTTCCACTTCAGGTACCCTATTCTTTCTGCAGGTCTTAAGACCCGGATGGTGTTCTCTGATGAAGAACGGCATCCCAAAATGAGAAGCAAGTGCCGATTGAACCCAGCATTGCCTTGTGGTTATGAAATTGAGGTGGAAATGAACAAAAGTGAGTTTTAGAGTCAGAATATAGAGTTATTTTTGTCCCAACTATCTATTAACCTTGTATTTGTAACTGATTTGCTTGGTCTCTCTTAGCCTCATTTTCTTCATCTGCTATAGAGGGAATCACATCTATTCCCACAGAATTGTTAGGAAAATTAAATTTTATAATGATTAGGTTCAGGACATGTCCCTGTAATATATGCCTCCCTTGGCATACTGAATATTTTAAGCTGAAGGAATATAAGCAAATATCAGAAGCAGGAGGGTCGTTCTTGCCTTCCCCCCATCCTTTATCCCTGAGGAAGGTCAAAAGGCCCCTGTGTGAGAGGCGCCCTCCCTAGCCTAGAGGAGAGAAGTTCATGTTGCTGAAGATACAGGGACACAGCAAGGAACCTGAACAAATAGGCCTCCCTAAGTTTCCCCCAGTTTATTACCATCAGATCACACTCTTTTGCCCAATCGTATTTCTCTACAAACTCTCCATTCCTTATCAAACATCCTATAAAAAATTCAGATTTAACTCTTTCTTTGGGTCTTCATTTTTTTTGAAGGAACCTGCGTCACATATACTTTGTGTCAAATACAAATTTTCTCTTGTTACTCTTGTCAGTTTTCCTTTCAGACCCAGCCAGGGACCAGAAGAAAGTTAAAGAAAACCTTTTCTCCCGTTACAATTTCTAGTGACCTTGAAGAGTTGTCTGAGACACCTTATTCATTCCAGAGCCTGAAGATGGGCTCCTGGGAAAACTGACAGCAGCCGGTGAAAGGGGACAATTCTTATCAAAGTCAGCTCTCCCAGACCTGTGTCTGTAGTGCCTGGCCAAGAAAGGAAGGTAAAAACTTCTCCTTGTCCCTTCTTTTCCAAGTTCAAATTAGTACAAGAAAAATACTTGTTTGGCTTATGGCTAACCTAAGATATATGGAAGGAAATATATTTTTTCATTCCCTATCAGAATATACATAAAAGTACCAAACATAGAACTTGGCACAAAGGAAGCACTCAAAGAAGCAACCAGGTCCTAGCATTTGCGGTTGCTAAGCAGTAGGCTAAGTTATTGGTTGGTGGAAACAGGGAACGTTTAAGAAGCCCCTCAACTATGTCCTCAACTATGCCCCCCACAGCTTGGTTATGTACATTATGAACGTATGGTTTTCAATCCTCTCTGTATGAGGATCACTTTAAAATAATATCCAAGGAGAAGGTGCAGTAATGAATTAAATCAGAATCTTTGGAGAGTTCTGGCAAAATTAGTCTTCAAAGTTCACCAGGTAATTCAATATTGTGTAAGTCAATATGGAGGATGACTGCACTAAAGAAAGATACACTAACTTTTAGAACAATTGTACCCGTTCCCCAAAAGACCTGCTATTGATTGGGAGAAAATACGTGCAAAACACAAATCAGATAAAGGACTAATATCCAGAAGTTAGAAAGAACTCATACATTTCAATTAAAAAGTAGAGAAAAGATGTGAACAGATATTTCACCAACGAAAATACACAAATGGCTAATAAGTGCCTGAATAGATGCTAAACATCATTAGTCATTAAGGAAATGCAAATGAAAACTGCAATGACATACCATTTCATGCCTACCTGTACGGCTGTAACAAATAAAACAGACAGTAGCAAATGTTGATGAGGATGTAGAGAAACAGGACGTTTCATACGTTGTTAGTGGAAATGTAATATGGAAAACAGTCAATTTCTCAAAAATTTAAATATAAAATTACCATAGAACTCTTAAGTTCTATTTATATGTGTCTACCCAACAGAAATGAAAATAAGTCCACATAAAATACCTGTGAATGTTCATAACATTATTGATAAAAGCCCAAAACTGAACAAAATCTAAGTGTCCATCAACTGGTGAGTGATTAGGCAAAATGTAGCATATTCCATACAATGAATACTATTTAGCAGTAAAAAGGAACACAGTACTTACATTGTGCCAAGTGCAGAAATCCAGACAAGAGAAACCACATATTAAAAAAGTTCCAGAACAGGTAAATCTGTAGAGATAGAAAGACTAGTTGTTGCTTGGGGCTGGTGTTGAAAATGAATATTAACTATACATGGGCATGAGGAATCGCTGGGAAAATGATTCACAAAATCAATCTCTCTCTCTCTCTCTCTCTTTATGAGATAATCTCAAGCTGTTGCCCTGTGTAGAGTGCCATGGCATTATACCTTACAGCAACTTCCAACTCTTGGCCTCAAGTGATTCTTTTGCTTCAATTTTTCTATTTTTAGTAGAGATGGGGGTCTCACTTTTTCCTCAGGCTGGTCTGGAACTCATGAACTCAAGCTATCCACCCGCCTTGGCCTCCCAGAGTGCTCAGATTACAGGTGTGAGCCATTATACTCGGCCCAGAGTCTCACTTTCTCACCTTCAGAAGAGTGCCATGACTTCATAGCTCACAGCAACCCTAAACTCTTGGCTCTCAGACAATTCTCTTGCCTCAGCCTCCCTGATAGCTGGGACTACAGGCACCTGCCATAGCCTTGGGCTAGTTTTTCTTTAGAGATGGGGTCTTGCTCTTGCTCAGGCTGGTCTTGAACTCGTGAGCTTAAGCAACCCACTCGCCTTAGCCTCCAGAGTGCTAGGATTACAGGCATGAGCCACCGTGCCTGGACTCACTCCTGCTCATTTTTAAGTTAACAACTAAAATGTTATCATATATTTTAATAAGGTTATTTCTTGTAGATAGAATGTACAATATATTAAATATTTTTAAATAAAATGAGATGATTAAATAAAATTGGAATCAATATTTCAAGTTAGAATTGATGAAACAGGTCTAAACTGCCTTTTTGAACAAGCATATCCTATCTGAAGAAGTGATCTTAAACTTTCATCTGTAGTTTTCTCTAATGCATTTCAAATATTTGGTAGCCTCAGTACAAATTCCCTATACATTTAAAGGGATAAATATCATTCTCCATGCTTCCCATGGTAGGGGTGAAGGAGATTTGCCCTTTCCCCCAGAAGTTTGCTGAAAGATCATCTCACAATTAATGCAGATTGATAAGAGAAAGGATTTATTTACTGTGCACACAGGGAGAAATCACAGAATGATAACCCAATTTTCCAATGGAGTTTAAATATCTTTATACATGCCATTCAAAGAGGAGGGAAATTGAGAAGCATAGGGTAATAAACGGTTGGGAGATTGCAAGGCAGGATGAATAGATGGGGGAGAAATAGATTGACCTGAAAATTAACGTGGGAGACAGGTATTTATGACCGAAACGATTTGGAACAGGTCTAGCTACATTTCTAAGCTTCAGTCCTAAAATATTTTGAGATAACAGGAAAAGGAAAGAGGAGTCAATTGTCCCCTTTGATCCTCTGATGAGGCCAGTCCAGTTTATACAGATAGAGGAAAGTCCTACTTCAGTATTTCTTGACCTTTAATGGCCTTCATTTCAGAATATTCTTCATACCAGGGACTGATATTTTGGGGTAAAATTTTCTTAGCTCCTTCACTATCCTATTCTGAATTCAGAGTGTTCTAGCATGAGTCATAACACCTTATTTCTCAGATAAAATTTCGCCTATAACAGAAACATGTGTAAGACATATGTCCCTTAATTAGTCATTGCAAAAGGTTTCCCTGAATAGAAATAAAATGTCAATTTTTGGTTCCTCAGATGTGTTTATACTCCAAAGACAACCATGATAAAGAAATCTGGGAGGGTGGCACCTGTGGCTCAAAGTAGTAGGGTGCCAGTCCCATATGCTGGAGGTTGCAGGTTCAAACCCAGCCCCAGCAAAAATTGCAAAAAAAAAAAAAAAACTGCAAAAAAAAAAAAGAAAAGAAAAGAAAAAAGAAATCTGGGAGAAGGGATAAGGTACAGGTCTGATATACTTATATACCACTGGAACTCCAACAGTACCAGCAGATTAATTTTAGGAAAGAATGCACAGAATGTTGATACATCTTAAAACTATTAATGTAAATGTACCTATTACTTTTTAAATCATAATTACACATTATATTTTATTTATATTTATGAAAGAAAGGATTCATTCTGTTTAAAGAAACTTCTGGTACATCAAGCTGGAGGTGAAAGTACTTTAGAAACAACTAGAAATTGCCTATTGCTGTGGAAACCACTCCATGATAGTTGTCATCTATTGTAAGCTCTACCCTGGTTTTAAATTGTTAAGAAAATTCCACATTTAATAGTTTTATTTCTAAATAGGTTTTCTATTTTATTTCTGAGCTATAAAATTTTAGATATTTTTTAGCTCTAAAAATTTATTTTGCTCTTTTCTACTTTATATAACTCTTATTTCTAACCTTAAAGTTATTCTGCTCTTTTTGTTTTTTAATTTCCAATATTTTTTCAGGTTATTTTCAAACATACAGTATAGTTGAAAGAATTATACAGTGATCACCCATCAAATACATTTCGCAACTTTTTTATTCTTCTTCTCATGTAGGAAATTTGTTCATAGGGAGGCCACAAGTTTTGTGCTCCTCATCACAATGACCCCAGATTCGTGTTGGGTGTGTTATAAACAGGGCAGCCATTCTTCATATTATGCTCTTTTCTACTTTATATAACTCTTGTTTCTAACTTTAAGGTCTTATTTACTTAACAAGATTTCAGTACATTTTCTTCTACATTTTTGTCTTAAATAGATCAGTGACTGTAACTTAAGAGATTTTATTTATTTTATTATTTTTTTTTTTTTTTTGAGACAGAGTCTCACTATATCACTCTGGGTAGAGTGCCATGGCATCACAGCTCACAGCAACCTCAAACTCTTGAGTTTAAAGTGATTCTCTTGCCTCAGCCTCCCAAGTATCTGAGACTACAGGTGCCCGCCACAGCACCCGGCTATTTTTTTGTTGTAGCTGTCATTGTTTAGCTGGTCCAGGCTGGGTTCAAACAGCCAGCCCAGTGCATGTGTCTGGTGCCCTAGTCACTGAGCTAAAGATGCTGAGCCTACTTAAGAGATTTTAAATAGAACTAATTTTTCACCTTCTGCCATAAGTTCTCATTCCTTCTTATAATAGCCCAGAAATAAAACCCAATATAATATTGTAATAAATTATAATTTAGGCAGAAATTGGCTCGGGGGACCAGTTCAATCCAATGCCTTTATTTGTGTGGTCCATGAACTCAGAAGGTTTCACAGTTTTAAGTGATTAGGGAAAAAGTAGAAAGAAAAATAATATCTCATGACTTGTAAAAATTACATTGTTAGTTAATTAGGAACAGCTTTCCTGGGAAGGAGGACAAGACAGGGCCGCCAGGCTCTGGTCTAATGCCATCGTTACTGGATTTTCTCTGTGAAGTCCTTGGCCTTGGGAAATCTAAAATGAATTCACAGACCACCACGAGTAAGTGGACAGATTTTATTAATAAATAAAAGAAGAGAGAGAACAAAGCCTCCAGCAGAGCAGAGGCGGTCCCAAATGGGTTGCCAATTTTGGCTGTCTCCAGGTTTATACATGGTTTCTCCTTCCTACAGGCAGGAGGGTTGGCGAAATGGCATGTATGTCAAAAATATGTCACAGTTGTTGGTGCCAGAAGCCTGTGGGCAGAAGTTAATTTTCAAACTGCCATTGTGTAGAAATGCGGTCATGTTTGGAGCATTCTACTTCTCCCAGGGAGTGGTGGCTCAGATGGAACACAGATCAAACTTGTTCATCAGCCTGCTTAGGCCTAAGAAATGGGGTCCACGTCCAGCCCTGAGCAGAGGGAAATGCATGATCCTTCACCTCAACTCACACTTGGGGAGGAGGTAACATCCTACCGAGCTATCCATCAGAACTTAGGCCGCCAACTACAAAAAAGATGTACAAGCCTCTGTAGCTTAGCAACAGGTGCAATACAGTCTTGAAGTCTTGAAGGTGATTTAGAACAGCCTTAAGATTAATTGCCATGCAGTGGCGAATGCCTCCAGTCTCAGCTACTTGGGAGACTGAGGCAAGAGGATCTCTTGAGCCCAAGAGTTTGAGGTTGCCATGAGCTGTGATGCTATAGCACACAACCACTCAACCTCAGGGCTACTCAGTGAGACTCTGTTACAAAAAAAAAAAAAAAGAAAGAAAGAAAGAAAAGAGAAAGAAGACTAATTGCCATACAGTCACCATGTCCCTGCTGGGCTCTCAGAGAGGCTCATGAGAGGTCCACATGCTCAATAAGACTCTGGTTCCAAGGTGACCTCTGAACAACAAGGCAGGCCTGATGCAGGTGGCATAATAAAAGGGAACCACCAGGATTCACCCTTGCCTCTTTGCCTTTTACTTGTTGTGACAATGGGGACCTGTTTATTGTCTATGGTGAGCATATTTTTCTCCATAAGCCTATATGTTGCCCTTACTTTGTAAATCTGTCTTTATCTTAATAAGCCTGGTTTCATGCTTGCCTTCTTTTGGGATGTCCGGTCATTTTTCAATCAAGATTGCTCTAAGAACGGAAGACCCAGGCACCTGCCCGAAATAGTGATGTTTTAGGAGACAGGCGACTGCCTTAAAATCAGCAATATGAAATTCAAACTAAAGTGACTATAAACGCAGTTTTATTGAAACATAGATATGTCTTTTTGTTCACATATGCCTATGGCTGACTTTCACCTATAATGGCAGAGTTGAATAGTTGTGACAGAAATTGCATGAACCCAAATATCTAAAATATTTACATCTGACTCTTTATAGAAATAGTTTGCTAGCTCCTGTATCAGATAACTAGTGTATGATCAAGAGTATCCTCTATGGTAGAAATAAAAATGATGCAAGGACTGGCTTGATTTTTTCTCAGCATAGGTCTTTTTAAATCCAAATCCCAGTTTGTAATGGAATTCCTAAGAATGACATTCTCAACACTGCCCTGGCTACCTCTCAGATTTCTAGTATTCTTTGTCCTTTGTCTATCTGCTTTAGCCACACTGCCACCTTCTATTCTGGGATGTTCACCTCAGGGCCTTTGCACTCACTGGCTTGCCCCTCCTTCCCCATATCACCCTATCAGCATAACCTGCTCACTCATTGCAATCCTCATTCTGCTCAAATGTCACCTCATTAACAGGCTTTCCTTAATCAGTTATTTAAAACAACTCCAGATCCTGGGTGGCACCTGTCAGGGCACTGGTCCCATGTACTGGTGGGTTTGAACCTGGCCTCAGCCAAAACTCAAAAGAAAACAACAACAACAACAGCAACAAACAACTCCAGTTCCCAACACACACTTATTTTTTTCCCTGAGAAGTAAGTACTTTGACAGTTTTATTCAATACATCATACAACTGTTGCCTTCAGAGTAGATGCTCAAAAGTATTAGTTGAATGAATGAATAAATGATCCTCTGAAGTGAATATATATGAGCTACCATTATCAAATAGGAATTCATTTCTAAAATGCTACAAGTTATATTGACAAAATAAATGCAAGTGTGTATGATACTACCCTGCTTTGTTAATGAAAAGATTTAAGGCAAGAAAAGAAAAAAAAAAAAAAAAGTAACCCACATGGGAATTGTGAAGGCATTTGCGGGTAAAACTGAATGACCGTTAGCAGAACTGGTGATCAATGTGGCCACACAGAAGCCAGTTTCTGAGGATCTGTGTTATGTTGAAATGAAGGCCAGCAAGCTGGCTGGAGCTGAACCAACAGTGATCGGGCACCTGCTGACTGCGTGTGAGTGCCCTACACTCGTAGGAGATCATTAACTACGGAAGAGGCCTGTGGGCAGGCCTTTTCACAGGTAGGGAAATCAACTCTGGGAGGTAATTTGCATTAACTTTCTCTCCCTTTATTATGCAACTTCGCTAAAGGTTTTTTTTTAAATGATAACTTCACCAAAAGGAAAATCAATACATTGGTGGTTGTATTGCAAAATAAAATCATGTTTCATATATTGGAATTTTTCAAAGGAGAACATGTGGATAAAAGGGACTAAGGGCTGACATTATAGCTTTTTCCTATGGAAATAAGGTAAGAAAGGGGATAGGAGGGATTTTGTCCCAAACGAAAATTGGCCTGGAGATAGGAAATAAATAAAGGAGATAAATAAAAAGCTTGAGGGGTTTATTTCTTAATAACTTGTGGTAGAATCAGTCTTATTTAGCACCTTTATAAATGATTTGAAAGAGTTCTTATCAGAGAATTATTGGATTTAAATGGATTCTTCTTTTGCATAGTAGGAAGGATTTAAGATAAGAGACTGCAGTTATTGAGTTGTTAATAAATCCTAGATCCATCTGAGGAATTTTCAATAGTTGACTTTGGGCCAAATAAATGCACTGTTACTATCCCAAAAAAGGAAAGGGAGCCTAGATCATGGAGTGTGTGTGTGTGTATGTGGGGAGGCGTTCCTATGTGTGGGTGAGAGAGACAGAGAATGGAAACGTGGGCATGGAAGAAGTCATTGAAGGTGGCATTGGGACGCAAACTTCTGGAAAACAGGACCAAAGTAAATTTGGGGCTAAAAAAATTATTGACATAACTTTTTTAATGGATTTTTTTTTTAAGAGGTTACAGAAACTTCCCCTGGGAATCGTGACACAAATGTTACCACCACCAGAAGAAAACCTTTTACTACTCTTTTGCCTAAATGTGGTGTTGACGTGTATTTTGAATATTGTGTATTTTTTCTAATTGCTACTTGTGAAAAACTAAATTCCTTGGAAGGATGTGTGCACTAAAATAAGACCTTAAGGCTCCCTCTAAGCAGCTGACCAACTGGACCCCTTCTTGGCCAAGAGGATCTTAAAACTGAATTGCTGGCTGAGAGAAAGGGGATCAGCCAGGCCCCATCCTGCCCGTCCCTTTCTTAGAGACGTCCTCTGAGACTCACTAACCGGCCTCAGGCTATGCAAGACCCACCTGCGGGTCCTTAACGTGCATAACAAACCCTTGAGTCTGGCAGGTACTTGTCTCTAATTAACAGACCCTTTATCTTTTCACTGACTCTGGGTCTTTTAGACAAAGCCTAACTCTTTCAGCCAATTGTCAGCTAAAGAATCTGTAACCTATAACCCGTAAGCTCCCACTTCCAGATGTCCCAACTTTTGGAGCCAAACCAATATATATTTTTCATGTATTGACATGTATGACCTGTAATTTGGGTCTCCCTAAAACGTATAAAACCAAACTGTAACCCCACCCCACTTGCTGGAGGCTTCTTGGATGTGGCTCTGGATCAGGGTCCTCACATTTGGCTCACAATTAAACCTCCTTGCATTATTTTACTGAGTGGGTAAGAGCTGGCTGCTTAGAAGGGCTGAGAGAGCAGGAAAACGCTAGTTTGAGAAGATGGAGGGTGGGAACAGCATGAACTTTTGTCTGGAAGTTTTTGCCAGTCAAGATCTGCTGAGGTTTGCATACCTATTACTGACTCCCAGGGTGTAATTCCAGACTTTACATAACCTGGATTCAAATTGCCTTTCAAAATCATCTCTCGTTCCAGTCTCAGGCCACCACCACACAGCGGCATAGAAGTACCTCTAATTAACAAAGGTTAATTGTTGTCATTCTCATTACGATCCCTTAAAGAAATCATTTGCAGTCAGCCGCTCTGTTCCGTGAGGCTTTCCCCAAAAGATCTTTCCCTTGCTCCTTTTTTTTTCTGACTTCCAAATGCTGTCTTCCCCTTTTTTCAGCACTCCCTTTATTATGCCTCATTTCATAGTTAATTGCCTTTCTTTTCCCACCTCACTCCCCAGGAGTATTATCGCCTCAACTGAAGGAATCTTGTTATATTCAGCTTCATAATTTCCTTTGTGTCTCCTTATGATTTCTGCCAGATTTACAAAAAGCATAGACTGATATTTTTGTTTTTCTAAGATACATGCATAACTGATTTTACACAAGATTTTAGGAACATTTAGATAAAGGATGAGGAGATAGTATATATTTTATTTATGACTTTTTGACATGACCAAGGTGGGTCATTAATTCCTGTCAGAGGAAAATGATTGCAAAATGATATATTCCTTTGGTACTCCTGCGGTTTTTGGTGGGGGCTGGGTTTGAACTCACCACCTCCGGCATTTGGGGCCCGCACCCTACTCCTGTGAGCCACAGGCACCGCCCCTTTGGTGCTTCTTGAAAATATGCTTAGAAATTCAACTCCAAGAGAGGAAAATGAGAGCTGGAAATAAATTCCAGGTGTTTGAAGATAGTAGATAATTAAAATAGGGATTAAAGAGATTGATTAACTGGTGGGTCACACCTTTGGTGCATCTTAGAAGGGTACACGTGAAACTGACTAAATGTAGAATATAAATGTCTACACACAACAAGGAAGAAAGTGCCATGAAAGCTATGTCAACCAGTTCGATGAAAATATTTCAAATTGTATGTAAAACCAGCACATTGAAACCCATGATTGCTTTTATGTACACAACCATGGTTTAATAAAAATAAATAAATAAATAAAAATAAAGAGCTTGATAGGACTCAGGACATACTATTCCCAAATACGGCACCTTGGCATTTGAGGAAACAGCAGAAGCAGGAAGGTCACTCCCACCCTCCCCTCATGCTTTTCCCCTGAAGCAGGTCATATGACCCTATGTGAGAGGGGCCTTTCCTATACCAGAGGAAAAGAATATCCTTATCTCTAAAGATGAGAGACACAGAAAGAAACCTGAACAAACAGGTTTTGCTAAATGTCCCCTAAAGTATCTTCTTCTTTTTAAAAACATTTATTTCGGGTTGATATGAGGGTACATATGATTAGGTGACATCGTTGGAGTTTATAAATTCCCAGGTGCTGCTGAGTCCTTCACTGAGGAAGTGGGTATGTGGCCATGAACCTCCAGTACCCCTACATTGTATCCCTGAGGTCAGAACTGACCAAGCCCTCTACTCCCTTCTTGAATTTAATTGTGTTTTTCTCTCATGTGGGCCTGTAGTTGTTGATCTACTAGTTTCAACATATTACTGAGTACATGGGATGCTTGCTTTTCCATTCTTGAGATACTTTACTTAGAAGCATGTTCTCCAAATCCACCCAGCAATATTCAAAAGATGTGACATCTACATTTTTTATAGCTGAATAGTATTCCATGGTATACATACTCCACAGTTTATTAATCCATTCATGAGTTGATAGGGGGTGAGTTGTTTCCATGTCTTTGTAGTCATGAATTGAGCTCCTAGAAACATTTAAGAGCAAATGTGCTTACGAGAAAATGTTTTTTTTCCTTCTGGATAGATACCTAGTAATGGGATTGTGGGATCAAATAGAAGGTTTGCTTTTAGCCCTTAAACACTTCTCCATCTTTCTTTACAAAAAGGCAATCCCCTTGTAACAGTGCCTAAGTGCTCTCTTCTCTCTGTACCCCATCAGCATCTGCAGCTTTAGGACCTTGTGATGTTGGTTATTCTTGCTGGGGTATGCTGACATCTCAGGGTGTTTTGGATTTGCATTTTTCTGATGATTTAGGGACAATGAACATCTTTTCATGTGTTTGTTCATCAATTGTTTTCTTGGGAAAAGATTCTGTTCATGTCTCTTGTTCAATGATTTTTGGAGTTGTTTGTCTTTTCTTATTGATTTGTTTGAGTTCTTTGTAGATTCTGGTTTTTAGCCCTTTGTCAGATTTGTAACACGCAAGTATCTTCTCCCATTCTGTAAATTTCCCCTAATTTATTACCATTACGTCATACCCTTTGTCCTCTTATATTTCTCTCATGACTGTCTACATGAAAAAGACTCAAGTTTAACTGCTTCTTTGGCTCTTCATTTCCTGATGAAGTTTCTTGTGTTACGTAAAGCTTAAAATATTTGTATGCTTTCCATTTGTTAATACGTCTTTTGGTTATGAGGACTCAGCCAGAAACCTAGAAGGGATAGAGAAAAGTATGTTTTTCCTCCCCTGCAAGATGATAACACTGTTTAAGAAAAAGTTATCCTGACACTCATCACAGAGATAAGACATTATTCAAGGTTATTGCAACATGAGTAATGCAGTAGAGAAGAGAGAGCAGGTTCATCTGGAGAGCAAAGGCATCTGGAGATTTATAAGCAAAGAAGAGAGTAAAGGGTTTATTAGATAGAAATTACTATGAGGAGACATCAAAGATAGGGACATTCTTGCTAAACTGATAGAATAGGATTCTTGCTAAAAACAGGCCAAGGACTTACACTTCAAAGGTGGGGAATGAGAAACTTGATCAGATATCAAAGGTTATTGGATATTAAGGATGTGGGGAAAGGATTTAGCAAACTGATTTTTGCTAAAACTGGGCTATATGGGCCAAAGATGGGATGGGGGAGCCTAGCTCAAAAGATAACTCTGAGGAATTTGTATAAAGTTTGGCCAAGGAGAGAATCTTTGTCAAAACAAATGAAAACTTTTTATTGATTCCTTTCTCTCAATAGGTATAATAACAAGATCCCCCCCTCCCCCAAGATATCACCAGTTACCACACTGTTGAGTTTCAAGGCAACTGTCTGCCTCCTAAAATGTTGGGGTTTTAGGCAACTGTCTGGGTCCTCAGTTCATGAAGTGCTCTTGGTTAAAAAATGACCAGATACCCCAAAGTAAGGCAAACATGAAAGAAAGTTTACTGAGAAAGATAAAGATAGGTTTACAGAGTAAGAGCAAGGTATTGGCTTACAGCAAAAACTATAATCACCATGAACCATGAATGAGCCCCCATTATCCAGACAAAATAAAGCATGTGTTATGGCCAATGGTTCTTTTATACTGCCTGGGTTGGGCCTACCTCTTGATTAGGAGGTTGCCTTGGAACCAGAGTTTTACTGCACATGTGGACCTCCCACATGCCTCTTGGAAAACCCATTGGGGGTTGTGGACTGCAATGCAGATTTAAGCTACTGTCATGATAATTAGCTTTAAGGCTGTTCTATGTCAGCTTTAAGACTCTATTGTACCTGTTGCTAGACTAGAGAAGCTTCTACATCTTTTGCAATTGGCACAAGGGTGATGTTGGTACAAGGTTGAGGTTGGATAGACAGGAGGTTGCTGGGCAGGTGTCCTTGCAAAAGTATTTTTTGTGTAAGGTTGCAATGGTCTTTGTGCAAGGTAGCCAGTGTGTATATTCTCGGTGTCTGCCAGCTGGTCTTATCTTTAGCAGTCTGTCCAACTGATCCATCTCTTTGCAACTCTGTTCTCAAGACTTTTGAGTTAGAGGACATAAACCTACGCCATCCTCCTAACTATAGCTCCCCTGGTAACAGGATGACAGAGGTTCTAATTCCTGTGCTAGGAAGATTCAAGTGGTTGGATAACAATTGGTTACCTTGGCCTTGGGAGTTGATGGGGATTTTCCTTCACACCAAACAGAAGTTCAATAATTCACTTTCTTCTTCTTCTTCTTCCTCCTCTTATTCCTCATCTTCCTCCTCCTCCTCCTCCTCTTCTTTTTTATTTTTTTATTTTATTTTATTTTATTTTATGAGACAGAGTCTCACTATGTTGCCTTTGGTAGAGTGCTGTAGCATCATAGTTCACAGCAATCTCAAACTCCTAAGCTTAAGCAATCCTCTTGCCTCAGCCTCCCAAGTAGCTGGGACTACAGGCACCCACCCCACAACACCTGGCTATTTTTTTGTTGTTGTTGGCATTGTTTAGCAGGCTCTGGCTGGGTTTGAACCCACCAGCCCCGGTGCATGTGGTCAGCACCCTAATCACTGGGCTACAGGCACCGAGCCAGTTCACTTTCTTCCTTTATTTTTCCTTCTCAGTTTCCTGACTTTCAGATTACAACTCATTAACCTGTCTTGCTCTTTAGTGCATCACTGTTGCATTTCTAATCTCTGCTTTAACTATTTGGCTGGTTGTTTCTATTTTGTGTAGCGCAGAGCACTTTCCTTGTTTACTTTGAAATTCTTTTTCCTTTTGTTTGGAGAAATCCCTTGGGTCTCTCTGGGATGCTAGAGCCACATTGTTTCAGTGACCCCAATTTGGAGGCTGAAAAAGACCCTTTGCGGACACCAGTTGATGAAACAGGCCACATGCCACCCCCTAGGATACCTGGGGTTTCTGGCATTTGCAAAAGGGATCTTCATGGATCAGCCTCACACTGCTCTTTCCAGTGTCTGCCCCTGACTGCCCACTGGTGGGGACTCAGTGTTTTCCCCAGCTGCTGGCTGGTGACTGTTCCTGAGGTTGTCTACTTCCCTGTTGTGAGGAATGCCCACGAGACTACTGGCAACAAAAGGATTTGCTTTCATTATGTTACTACACCTACAGAGTCAGTGGCATGGGTCTAGGACTTTTAAGCTCCAGCTTTATCTTTGGTTTTTTAAGTAAGCTGGTTTCTACTTTGTTCGACTTGCTTGGAATCTCAGAAACCTATTCCTCTGTCTTCATTCTCCATTTGCTGGCACTCAGGTAGCTACTGCTGCCATGGGCTTTCTTCTTTTTCTTTTCTTTTCTTTTTTTTTTTTTTTTTTTTGAGACAGAGTCTTACTCGGTCACCCTTGGTAGTGTGCTTTGGTTTCACAGCTCACAGCTACTTCAGACTCTTGGACTCAAGAGAACCTCTTGTCTCAGCCTCCTTAGTAGCTGGGACTACAGGTGCACACCACAATGCTTGGCTAATTTTTCTACTTTTAGTAGAGATCAGGTCTCATTCTTGCTCAGACTGGCCTCAAACTCCTGAGCTCAAACAATCCACCTGCCTTGGCCTCCCAGAGTGCTAGGATTACAGGCATGAACTACCACACCTGGCCATTAGCTTGCTTTCTTTTGCCCGACCCCTAAACAGTTTCTTTGATTTTTGTGGAAGTCAGATTATAATTGTCCTCTTGACCCCGTTTGTTGTATTTTAACTCAGACAGGAGCCTGCTCTGGCCACCCTACTTTCATGCCTGATTCTGTAATTTGTGTGTTACAGCACCTGTTTTGCCATATTCCTCACCCTGGAGGACATAGTCCTCATTTTTCTGCACAGATCTATCTTTTACCTTCTATTCTTCATGCTTTTTCAGCTGCACCAGTTTGGACTCTGCATGTTGCTATTGCTGTGTTAACTTTTCTTAACATAAAGGGAGAGTGGTAGTGAGGAAGAGAAAATAATTTGTTTATTACAAAACTTAGTAGGACCCCAGTCTGTAGTCAGGACACTTTCTGCAGTATGGGGACAGTGGCAAACATCCTGAAGGACTTGCCATTTGGGTGCCTTCTAAAAAACTGGGATGATTTTAATTTGGAAGGGTTAAAGAAAGAGAAACTTATCTTGTATTATCATGCAGCTTGTCTTCAATATAAATTACCAGATCAGGAAGTTTGCCCAGGAAATGGTTCTCTACATCATAATACTGTAGTGCAACTAGATTTGTTTTGCAAGAAAGAGAGAAACTGGGGACAGGTCTCTTATATATGAACTTCTATGGCCCATTGTCAGCATCCTGACTTAAGGGAGGGTTGTAAGATGTGCCTAGCTCATGCCACCACCAGGCACCAGGAATTCACACCAGATAATCTGGATGATACCCTCCTCACTGTCCTCCAAGGCAGCCTTTATCATTTCCCAGTATCCCTAGAGCCGCCTCAGTCTCCCCACTCTGAGTGGGGTTCCATTAACTCCCCTGTCCCGCCTTCAGGATTCTATCAGACACCTCTCCCCTTTATCCAAATAACAATACACCACACCCTCCATTATTCCAATGTCAGAGGAGGTGTGTCCTTTCAGCACAAGGGGTAGGCCTCATGTCAGCCCTTGATGTCAAACTTGTGTCTACTGAAGGAAGTGGCAAACAGACACAGGGGGATGATTAGCAAGTAGGCAATTTTTCTACATCAGGTGTGGCTATATGCGAGGAAAAGTCTGATCAGTTTTCCAAGAACCCAGGAAAATTTATTGAAGAATTTGTTAAATTAACTATAACTTTTGACTTAACCTGACAGGACTTACAGATTCTATTGCTGACTTGTGGTTCTATAGATAAAAAACACAGACTGCTAGGCACTGCCCATGAGTGCACAGATGGTCTGGCTGCTCGAAATCAAGGCCTTGCCAGCCACTGTGCAGGAGAGAAGCCGACTTAGACCCCCAGAGCAATCATTAGAGAGGATCTGCAGACTGTGAATGCCAAACCCACACGATAACTTGTCGAACAGGCATGAGAACGTGCAGAGTGAAGCTGGTACAGTACGACAAGGTTAGAGAGGTAACCCAGGGAAAAGATGAGAACCCCACCCTATTTCAGGGTCACCTAATTAAGGTTTTTAGAAAATATACTAACTCACAACTAGATACCCCAGGGCATGGGCACTCTGAGGATTGCATTTTATTTCCCAGTCCTGATATTTCCCCTGACATCAGAAGAAACTTCAAAAAGTAGCAACAGGCAGTTAGACTCTTAAGAAGCAGCTTCTATATGGCTTTTGGAGTTTATAGTCCTAGGGGCAGGGCAGAGGAAGTGAAACGAACCAAAACAATTATCAGAAATCCCAATTCTTGATAGCTGCCTTAACCCCCCTGGAGCCTCATGGAAATACTGTGAGGTTGGTGTTTCGGATGCCCAGACTACAGCCTTAACGCACCACCCCTTGGGTCCTCTCACAGGTAAGAAGGCATTAGAAAAAGGGCTCCCCCAAACTCTGATGGCAACTGGGCCACCCAAACCTATAATGGCGGCACCCAAGGCCCTCTACGTCTCACCCTGGACCATCTCACCACCTTTCCAGAGGGGCCTTGGGTCACCTTGCATGTGGCCGCTAAAACTACACTGCAAAAGGGGAATTGATAGTGCAGGCTCCAGCATTAATACTAAGGAAGCTAAGCTTCCTGTGTCAACATTACCTTGTTAGACATTTGAAGAAATCAAATGGGCTGAACAAATAGGGTTCCCAAGGGGCCCCTGGGTAGTTAATGGGAGAAAGTAACCTTCTCCCAGGAGCAGAAGAATGGAAGGTAATTACACACTTCCATGACTCATGGCGTCCAGGACAAGACTCTTTCTTTGGGCTTATCTCCAAATGTTTCTAGGAAAAGATTCATTTCAGAAAGTAAAGAGGGTCAGCAGAGCCTGTGAACTCTGTGCTCATAACCACCCTGAAAGCTACCCCACCCTCAGCCTTTACTCCAACCCATTACATTCTATGGGATGAGTAGCAGCTTTTCCTATCAGGACAGAAAAGGCATTGGAATCATGAAAATTCTTAAATCATCGCATGTTTTGGATTATCAAAAAGTTTACGAAGAGATAACAGACCTTTCTTTGCCGTCAAAGTGACCCAGCCGGTTTCCTCAGCCTTTGGAAATGAGCCATTATCTCCACCCCTCCTGGAGGCTTCAATCCCAAGGTAAAGTGAAAAAAACCAAGCATGCCTGAAAAAGGACATTAGCAAAGCTTTATCAACAGACCTCCAAAAACTGGGTTTCCCTTTTATATGTGTTATCCTACAAACCAGGATGGCCCTGAAACAGGAGCTTAGCCCATTTATTATGTATGTATGTATTTATTTATTTATTATTATTAGAAACAAAGTCTCAAGCTGTCCCCCTGGGTAGAGTTCTGTGGTGTTACAGCTCACAGCAACCTCAAACTCTTGGGCTTAAGAGATTCTCTTGCCTCAGCCTCCCAAGTAGCTGGGACTATAGGCGCCCACCACAATGCCTGACTTTTTTTGTTGTTGCAGTTGTCATTGTTGTTTAGCTGGCCAGAGGCTGGGTTCAAACCTGCCAGCCTAGGTGTACATGGCTGGCACCCTACCCACTCAGCTAAGGGTGCTACCCAGCTTAGCCCATTTTAAAATAACTTATAGGAGGCTGTTTTTAACATCAGACCTCTTATTTGATGAAGTATCCGATAAGACCCTCACTCATGTTGTCCACTTAGGCCAGGCTCAAATGACCCTCTAAGAATATGGAAATAAAATGCTGCCTTCTCCTACCAAAGAACATGTTAGTTCCTCTGTACAACCATGAGACCTAATCTTATAGGAAACCTGGAAAGAAGGATCTCCTGAGGACCAGCTGTGACCAGAATGGAAGGGCCCCTATCTCATATTACTAAGCACTCTCTTGCTGCTATCAAACTCCAAGGCACCTGCACCTGTCTAGAATAACACCTGTCTCTCACCAGCTCTCACAGGCTTCAGCAGAAGTTACCACCTACACATGTGAACTTGTAGAAGACCTCAAATACTTCAAGAAGTCGTCTTCCAGATAGCTGAAAGGTTAAGTAGCACACACACACACACAAAATCACTTTCAAACCCCTTACACAGCTCAGTAGTACTTATCAAGCTGGTGTGTTTTTTGTTTGTTTGTTTTTTGAGACAGAGTCTCACTATGTCGTCCTCGGTAGAGTGCTGTGGCGTCACAGTTCATAGTAACCTCAAACTCTTGGGCCTAAGTGATTCTCTTGCCTCAGCCTCCCAAGTAGCTGAGACTACAGATGCCCGCCACATTGCCCAGCTATTTTTTGGTTGCAGTTGTCGTTGTTGTTTAGCTGGCCCAGGTTCAAACCTGCCAACCTGGGTATAAGTGGCTCTCACCGTAACCACTGTGCTATCAGCACCGAGCCGAGCTGTAATTTTTAATAAGGGCGCTTATAAGCTTAACTCCACCCACACATGCCCTAACTTAACAGGATCTCATGATGTTTCTTGTTCAAACTAGAGAATTCTGATCCCCACTCAAGCTATTTTTTCTCTTTCTGCTGCCAAAGCTCCCAAATGTGACCTGGCTTCTGCTTTAGTATTTTTTCACTCATTCTTGTCTATCATTAAATCCTTCATGGTTACAGTAAATTTTGTGGCTGCTCAAACAATGCCTATATAAATTTGTGCATCAGGAGACTGTATATGGTTATGTGGGCATCCTTTTATTAAGGCTACAAATAATCTCCCTCTCCATAACCACAACATTCGTGGTTACTACTGCCTCAACAATATCCGGTTTAAAGGTCAGTGTACCCTGGGGCAGATAAAACCCTCAGATATGAGCCCATATAACATCACTCATGATACCCCACCTTAAAAGATGTGTGCAATTGGCCTCATCTCGGCTGGAGTTGGAGCTTCTATGAAGCTCCTGCCCCCGCTAGGCTGGGTTTGCCCACCGTAAAGTTACTGTCCAGAACTTTACTACACTACTTTACACTGTGCCACAAAAACACTGGAGTTGCTTTGAACAACCTAAGGACATCCTTTAATTCATCAGCAAACTTTGCTTTGGATAATACACATAGATTAGCACTGGATTTTCTGCTAGCTGAATAGGGAGGAGTTTGTGCTGTTCCAAACAGTACCTATTGCACTTATACTAACACTTCTTGGTAAGTAGAGCAGGTCTGACACTTGCCTTGAGGTCCTTAAGTCAAAGCTGACAGTTTGCATTTAACAATATGTACAGTCTAAAGAGACTAGCGGAAAGAGACATATCACCTACTTCAAACTACTGGCACTTCAAAAAAACAGACTCTTGATCAGACTTCTCAACTGACAATACTTAGATGACTTTCTGACCCTACCGATGAGCTGACTGAGAATTTCAAGAACTTATTTTAGTCCACAAATTGATGAGTTGCTGAGGGCAGACTGTTAACCAAGATCCAGTATAATAAAAATTAAGTAAAGAGGAATGAGTGGAATAATGAGAAAAATTTTACTATGGTTATTTTTCTAAAATATTGATGATGTTATAGTCTTATTCTATTTTCTGGATATATCAGAAAGGCTTTTATCTCACCTTAAATAATCTGTAAGATTAATTCCAACCCATGATTTAGTAGACTACTTTTATATGCTGAAATGAAATATTCTTATGTGGTATCTGATTTTCATTGACTATCCAGAATTTAGAAACTTTTCCTAAGTCTCAGGCTTTTCACAATCATATATTTACCTGCATATTTAATAAGAATTTATTTGCTTGTATACCAGGATATAGTTGACAGATTGTGTAACTAATGCCTTGCCTAGAGTGTATGATTTGAGAATGATGCTCTTTTAATCAGATATGACAGGTCATTTGTTTGGAAAACAAAAGTTTACTTTACATATGGGACCAATGCCTATGCCTATAAAGCCCACTCAGTAAATCCGGCTTATTGAGTGCTAGGTTTACAGGTGATGAAAAGAAGTTCACGTACTGGAAAGCCAGGAAACTTGCTCAATTTGTAGAACCTCAAAAAGAAAGGAAATTATCCAAATTTATACATGTAAATATTGCGGAAGAAATCTTGTGGAGAGAGGTTTTAGGACTTGATTTCTTAGCCTCAAGATGTCATTAAGATTTTATTCTAAATAATAGAAGCTTTAAAATTCCAATCCAAGATTCCTTATGAAGCCTCCTAATCAGAAATTTACTTAGTGCTTAAGTTTAAATAACAAATCCAAGGAAGTTTATATGGTTTATTAACACTCTTCCTTATAAGCTGGTCTATAAAAAGTCAGTTAATAAGTATTTTAAGGTTTGAAACAGGGCCAGGACCAGGGTGGTGTGAGGTGAGTGAGATTAACAGGGCCATGCCAAGCCATACTAAGGCTACTGGGGAGAAAAAACATCTTTCCTTTTACCCGTCATGGCTGAGGACCTTATAATAGAAGACAGGTTAATAACAAAAAAATGCAAATTTATTTGAGTTTTATTTGACATGATAGGCTCCATAAGGAAATGAAAAGCTAAAGAAATAGTTAAGCAGGAGTTTTGTTTTTTTTTTTTAATAGCAGTTTTGATGAAGAGTGGATAGTCATGGAGAGATATGATAAGGCAAAGAGTATGATACAATAGTAATAAACTGGGAAAAACTTAGCAAGATCTATTGTTCAAATTCTTCTTGGCATCTCTGGGCCTTTAGGGATAAGACTGCTCCTTTCCTGTATATATGAGGAGGATACCTCTCATATTAGGGTCTTAAGACATACTCAGGAGGTCGGAAAATCCTGGTTCACATAACTAGAATAAAGTCATATGATCATTTGTATTATTTTAATATGGTATAATAATCATTCTGTGAAAGACTGAAATGACAAAAAAGTATTACTAGGTGTCCTATGAAATGCAAGATATTTTCTAGCCCATTCTTTCTCATTTTGACTTTCATTGTTTCTGTGCTATTGTAACACAGTATTGTTGCAATAAATTGCTAATGCAATGCCAATGATTTTGCAGGGATGATGCAAATGATTATTTCTCTGTAGAGTTCAACCAATTTTGAATCTATTAAATTCATTTGAGTTTCCTGACTGTCTCTATTTGTATCTTGTTTTGGAATTGGCTTGAATTGGCCTTTTGCCCTTTTCTAGCTTCCTCAATAATTGAGTAAACACATTTTAAAAACACATCTTTGTTTTATATTTGTATAAGGTTCATGATTTTCTTTTTAAAAAATAATCTATCCTTTAATAATGAGTTAAGACATAAATAATTTATTATAAAAGTCCAGTTCCACACCCAGGGAAAGTGAGGATAGCTGTTGGGTCATTTATGTGACCCAAATATGTGGCAAGATGTTGGGTGGACAATCATGAATAAGGAAATACAGTTTAGAATTCTGTGAACTTCCTGATCCTTCCATTCACTCACTCATAGTACAAATAAGGATTTGGGTCTGTTTTCAGTTTTATAGCTCAGTCACACTTGGGTTGAATAAACCTTTCCAATCTAGCCATCAGGCCTTACAGACATGTTTAACAATGTTACTGTGGAAAACAAGTGTTATGCATTCCACACAACATTTGTTGATTAAATAAAAACCTTAGTAACATTTCTCCATCTTTCTGAAGTAGAAAAGGAAAAGGTCACACTTCATAATTTCCTTCTCACTTTAAAGACTAGTAAAAACTTAAAAATGAATTTTTATTTGTTGCAATATTGGGAACTGCCTTTATTATCTATGGAATGATATACTTTTCCAGTGATGCTATTAATGCTGAAAATTGTTTCTGAAATTCTTCTTTGGAATTAAGAAGTACAATATTATGTAAATATCATTGTACATATTCACCTATTCAAGGAGGACTTGATTTTAGAAATGGTCAAAAGTCTTTTGGAAAGAATTTTAGTCTCGTACAGATATGAGACTAAGGATAAAAAATAATAAGGTTTTAAATGATCTTCTTTGTCACTTTCCTTGAGGCTTTTACCACAAGTATAAATCATCTAGAAGACAGTTAGCATTGTAAAGTAATATAAAGTATTAAATATACAGTTCTAAATGGGGTCCTTCAAATTCTTGCTCCCTTGTCTCATTTAATAGTGAGTACCACTATTAATGATATGAAGTCTACCATCACCAAAATTTTAAGGAGTTCTTAAAGATGGGACTATATATACTAATCACATACAGATTTTTAAAACCTAGAATTATGCAATACATATTTTTCTATACTTTTTAAAATTCATCACTACTTACCATGAACTTCTTTTTAGTTAGAATGAAAAACTGCCTAAAGATTTCACAGGTTATTCAGGGTTTTTTTGGTGGTAGCCTATCATAATTTATTGAACCATTTTCCTATTAATGGTCATTTGTTTTAGTTTATTGCCAATCCCCCCCAAAGAAGATATTTCAATGGATATATTTGCATTTATATCTGAATATTCTTATGCTATTATTTATGTAGTATAAATTCTGGAGATAAGGATTAAACATTTTTTATTTTAATAGATTTTGCAAGGGACAGAGCAAGATGGCAGACCAGAAGGATCATTCAGCTGAGCTCTCCTAGAACAACTGGGGAAAAAGAGAGAACCCAGCCATACCTGGAGTGGGGTCCTTACCCAAAGTCATAGCTCAGGGAACACAGCGAGAAGGTGGTGAACTAGATACAGTGTATGATCCAGAGTGGTGGAAATCTGATGGCTTAGGCAAGTGATTCCTACTAGTTGGGATCAGCTGGCCTCTCATGGAGGTCTGGGAAGGGAGGAAGCCTTTTTGGAATTTTTAGTTGTTGGGGGAAGCTGCATGTTGAGTGGAAAGCTGGGAACAGTGGACAGACTCAAACAGTATACAGCAATCAGATGTGAATGCTGCTTCTAGTGGATTTGCCATAGATTTTGTGGCTGGCAAGGCAGCCGTACTGAGAAGGTCTCTGTGGCCAGTGGTCTCCCATTGTGGGAAGGTTGTGAGAAGGTCTTAGCAGAGGTCTAAAGCATGGCTGTCTTAATTCTGCCTGCTGGGATTAGAACTCCACTCTTGGGAAAGGCTGAGGGACTCCTGCACCCCACAGCAGTGGAGCCAGGGGGCAGCACCTAAAAGATTCTTGTAAGCTTAAAGATCCCAACCCAAATCAGGTGATCACCAAAGGCAAGGATGTCAGGAATACAGACCATAGAGGTTGCTGGCTGTGCTCTCTGGCCTGGCAAAATACTGTAACATACAGTCATCAAAGTGGAAGGACTTCTGTTTATTTGGCTTTGCTTGGGCTGAGGCCACTTCAAGACCTAAGTTCTGAGCTGAAGTAATTTGAAGCAAAGGAGGCAGTGAGAAGGAAAAAGCAAGACAAGGAGGTGAACAAGAAAGAACACATGAGAAGGAATCAATAAAATTTGGGCAACATGAAAAACCAAAACAGGAACTCCCCCAAGGGACCATGAGGCAGCTACTGAAAAAGACTCCACCTATAAAGAATTAATGGACTTGACAGAAAGGATATTGAAAATACGGATGATAAAGACAATAAAAGGAATGGACAAGAAAATGGAAAGACATAAGTAAAAGATTAGAGATATGTAGAATATAGAAAGGATATGGCAGAGCTTAAGGAAATGAAAGAGACAATCAGGGAATGTAAAGATGCAGTAGAAAGTATCAAAAACAGATTAGACCATGGAGAAGAAAGAACCTCAGAGCTAGAGAATAAAGTTTTTGAGTTAACCCAGGTAGTTAAAGAGGCAGAAAAGAAGAGAGAGGAAGCAGAACAAGTGCTGAGGAAACTAGGAGACTCCATGAAGCATTCAAACATACTAAGAATAGGGATTCCTGAAAGGGAAAAAGATTGTCCCAAAGGAATGGAAGCCCTACTGGAGACCATTATAAATGAAAACTTCCCAAGTTTTATTAAAGGCACCCATGCACTCCTTTCATATGGATATCAAACCCTGGGTCATTTCAACTCAAACAGAGCCTCTCCAAAACACATTGTGATGAACCTATCCAAAGTCAAGATGAAAAGAAAAAATTTTACAAGTAGTCAGGAGTAAGTACCAACTTACTAACAGAGGCAGAACCATAAGGATGACAGCAGACTTTTCAACTGAAACCTTCCAACCCAGAAGAGCATGGTCATTCGCCTTTAACATTCTCATACAAAACAATTTTCAGCCCAGAATTCTGTATCCAGCTAAACTAAGCTTCAAAATTTATGGAGAAATAAAATCTCTTGCAGACGTACAAGCACTGAGGAAATTCACAACAACAACACCAGCTCTACAGCAAATACTTAGACCTATTCTCAACACTGACCATCACAATGGACCACTGTTGCGTGACTGGAGATGCAAGGGAACAGCAGCTTTGCCCTGGGTGCAAGCTCACTTCTGTAATGTGAAAAGGTGCAGGAAGTAGGACTACAGCTCAAGTTGGCATGTAGCAAAACATCTTTATTTCTGGCCACCTTTTATACACTGGTAGTCATGTACACACTTAATCAATGATCTAAAACATTTACCATTATCTAACTTTTTCTATTTAATTCTAAACCTAAGTGGAGACATCAAGTCTGCACAAGAACAAATGTTTTTCTTCTTTACATTCTCTCTAAAACATGCATCATCTGTTTGTGTAAAAAATCTAAAAAAATCTAAAGCTACAGGGGAACTCATTCTTTTAAGTTTCCTATGTGTCCATTAAGTTAATCTCCAATGGATTTTATGACTCTGTTTATCCGTAGTGCTGAGACCTTTAGGCTGTTAAGACAATATGTATTCAACACTTGTCAATCTCTGGGCCATATCACCAAGTGGGGGGCTCTCAACCTCTGACCTTCTTGGGCTTAATGGCTGCATGACTTCAGAGTTTCTGTTTCTGGGCTTTTACCTCTAATAAATAGCCTCTGTGTATGCCTCAGGGCAGCCCAGCTCTCTTGCTTTTTCTGCATTAGCAAAAGTCATGTTAACCCATTCTTTCTCAGTCTCAATGGAGCACACAGACCACCAGCAAAGTAAACACTCAGAATCTAAAGATCAAAACTTAGCTTCCATAATGGTACAAAGGATAAAACTACACAATGGACTTTTATAAAATAAGATGAATAGAACTCCACCATACTTATCAATTCTCTCAGTAAATGTCAATGGACTGAATTCATCACTAAAGAGGCATAGGCTGGCTGACTGGATAAAAAAGCACAAGCCATCCATATGCTGTCTCCAACAGACACACATAACTTTGAAGGACAAATCAAGACTTGTGGTTAAGGGATGGAAAACAGTATTTCAAGCAAATGGAAATCAGAAGAAAGGAGGAGTTATAATCTTATTTTTGGATATAAGCAGATTTAACTTTTTTAAACTAAAGTTCAGAAAGACAAAAGATGGACACTTTATACTGGTCAAAGGAACAATACAATGAGAAGACATTTCAGTTTTAAATATTTATGCACCTAACTTAAATGTTCCCAGATTTATGAAACAGACCTTGATGGGTCTAAGCAATATGATATTCCATAATACCATAATAGTCAGGGACTTTAACACCCCTCTGATAGAACTGGACAGACCCTCTAAACAGAAACCAAATGGAAATACAAAGGACTTAAATGTGACCCTAGAGCAAATGGGATTAATAAACATATACAAAACACACCATCCCAAAGCTAAGGAATATACATTTTCTCATCAGCTTATGGTACATATTTTAAAATCAACCACATCCTTGGATACAAATCAAACCTCAGCATGATTAAAATAGAAATTACACCTTGTATCTTCTCAGACTACAAGACAAGAAAGGTGAGACTTGAATCCAACAAATAAGTTCATCCCCACATTAAGACTTGGAAATTACACAACTTTATGCTGATTGATAGTTGGGTTCAGGAAGAGATAAAAGAAGAAATCATTAAATACCTCCAACATAACAACAGTGAAAACACAAGTTACCAAAACCTATGTGATACAGCAAAAGCAGTCTTAAGAGACAAATTTATCACATCAGATGCCTACATTCAAAAAATAGAAAGAGTGCACATCAACAAACTCTGATCCATTTTATGGAATTGGAAAAAGAAGAACAATCTAATCCCAAAACCAGCAGAAGAAAAGAAATAACCAAAAATTAAATTAGAGATGAATGAAATTGAAAACAAAAGATCATTCAGAAATTAATGAAACAAAATATAGATTAAAAAAATAAAATTGATAAACCTTTGGCCAGATTAACTAGAAACAGAAAAGTAAAATCTCTAATAACCTCAATCAGAAACTATAAGGAGGAAATAACAACAGATGTCACAGAGATACAAGAGATCATCTCTGTGTACTACAAGAAACTCTATGCCCAGAAATTTGACAATGTGGAGGAAATGGATCAATACCTATAATCACACACCTTTTCTCTAGACTTAATCAAGAAGAAATAGATGTCTTGAACAGATCAATTCCAAGAACTGAGATTGAAGAAACAATAAAAAAAATCTGCTAACCAAAAAAAGCCCTGGTCCAGATGGTTTCACACCAGAATTCTATTAAACCTTCAAAGAGAGCTTATATCCATACTGCAGATATTATTCCAAAAAAATTGAGAAGGAAAGAATCTTCCATAACATGTTCTATGAAGCAAACAACACCCTAATACCAAATGGGAACTTCAGACCAATTTCACTAATGAATATTGGTCTGAAAATTTTCTCAATAAAATCCTAGCCAATAGATCACAGCTATACATTATAAAAATCATTCATCATTTTCAAGAGATGCAAGGCTGGTTGTACATACGCAAGTCCATAAAAGTAATTCACCATATTAACAGAAGCAAAAACAAAGACCATATTAACAGAAGCAAAAATGAAGGCCATATGATCCTCTCAATAGATGCAGAAAAAGCATTCAATAAAATTCAGCATCCTTTTCTAATTAGAATACTTAAGAATATACGCATAAGTGGTACATTTCTTAATCTGATCAAAGCCATCTATAAAAACTCACAGCTGATATATTTTACTATCACAGCTGGAGTAAAACTGAAAGCTTTTCCACTTAGAACCAGAACCAGTCAAGGTTGTCCTCTATTGCCACTACTATTCAACATAGTGCTATAAGTTCTAGCCAATAGAATCAGGCAAGAGAAGGAAATAAAGAGCATCTAGGACTTCTGACTCCAGGGATCCATGAGGCAGAAGAGGTCAAACTCTCTGATGATATGATCTTATACTTTGAGAACCCCAAACACTCAACCACAAGACTCCTGGAAGTGATAAAAAAAAAATACAGCAATGTTGTCTCAGGATATAAAAATCAATGTCCACAAATCAGTAGCCTTCGTATATGACAATAACAGCCAAGATGAGAAGCTAATCAAGGACACAATCTCCTTTATATAACAAAAGAGATGAAGGACCTATACAAAGAAAATTATGAAACCCTTCCAATATACCTTGGAATACTATTCAGACACTAAAAAAGATGGAGACTTCACATCTTTTGTATTAACCTGGATGAATGTGGAACCCATTCTTCTTAGTAAAGCATCAGAAGAATGGAGAAGAAACAATCCAATGTACTGTATTCTAATGTGACGGCAGTAGATGAGCTAATACAGGGGGAGGGGGTAGAGGAACTAGCAAGTGGGGAGAAGGGAGGAGGGAGAGAGATGGGAGTTATGGTGTATGGCACATCTCTTGGGGGCAGGATACAAATATATGAGGGATTTTATTTAACAAATGCAATCAGTGTAACCTAGTTCTTTGTGTCCTAAATGAATCCTAAACAATAAAAATAAATTTTAAAAAACAGATTTTTTTTTCAACTTGCTTCTACAAAAGATTATGGTAATTATTACTTCTTCAAGTACTCTTGGAGAATACTGGAGAAGAAAACCAGTTCCCACATGCTTACCAATCTTGGACTGTATTGTTTCGATTTTGACAATGTGAAGGATGAAAATACAATCTCACCATTATGGTAATTTTCATATTTCTTGTCTATAGTGAAGTTTGAACATATTTTAGAGTATTCATTGATGTTTTTCTTCAAATATTCTTTTTCATTTTTTGCCCATTTCCCCCCTATTGTTTGTATATCAATATTTCTTATTAAAGCCCTCTACATCTCAGTGTTATTAATTCTTCATTTTATGTTTGCTATCTATTTTCTCTGTCTTTTGAGTTTGTTCATGTGTCAACATTATACAAACATTAATCAAATCTCTCACTCTCCTCTTTAAAAGCTTATAGCTTCCCTGCATTGCTTAGGTGCTGTCACCACTATTACAACCAACATAAAGAGCATATCTCACTCCCCCAAAAGTTCTTTCTGCCTCTTTGGATAATAGTAAACCTTTCCCCTTCTGCAAAACTGTGGCAACCATTGCTCTATTTTGTGTCCCTGTGGCTTCGCCTTTCCCCAGAAATCATGTAAATGAAATCATACAGTATGCAGTCTTTTGAATGTTTAACTTCCTTTACTTAGGATAATTTGAGATTTATCCATTGTGTAGATGTATTACCATAGTTTGTTTACCCATTCATGAGTGGAAAAACCTTGAATGCCATGTAAGTTTTGACAATTATGAATAAAGCCACTATAATATTTGCATACAGAATTTCTATGTAAACATATGTTTTCATTTCTCATTGATACACACTTGAGATTGAGGAATCATAACTGAAATTTTAAATTTATAAAAAACAGGCAACATATTTTCCAAAGCGGCTATACAATTTTGCATTTGCATCAGTATGTAAGAATTTTAGTTGTGCCACAATCTTGCTAACACGTGCTGTGCTACATCAATCTTTTTACTTTTAGCCATTCTAACAGTTGTGTGATGGTTTCTTATTCTGACTTTTCATTTGTGTTACCCTAATGAACAATGATGTTGAGCCCTCTGTTTCTAGGGTAGGAAAGCATACATTTTAAGTTGAAAACTATTAGAAAGGCCCTACTCCAGTAAAACATTAAAGTCATTTCTCCATTGTCTTTTTTGATTTCTTCCTTTCAAGCTTTCTCTCTCCGCTGAGAAAATAAAATCAAGCCCCGATGCTTGTTTCAGTTTACGAGGAGGCTAACAGAATTTTCCCAACACTTTTACTTACTTGTATACATTATAGTTTCACTGCCATAGAGAGAATAAGAGACAGAAATTGTTTGAGATTTCTTCAAATTATAAAGCAGATAGGAGCTTTATTTCTCTATCTTGTACCCCTTATTCACTTTCACACATAAACATACATGAGCACCTTGCATAGTCTAAAATATGAGGCTTTCCAGAAAATGTATTCCATGCTCATGTTTTACTCCCAAAATTATTATTCCGCCCATTAACCCTCCCTTTAAGATTTCTTTTCAAAGTAATTATTCTCTAACTTGATCTTAGCAAATATTCCCTCTAATATGCTTGAAAAGGATTAATTTTCTTTACAGGCTATTCCCCAAGCTACATGCATAAGAAGGGCCCATGAAGCATGTCTCAGTACTGCTGAGGTGCAGACTGGCAGGCACAGGCAGCAACAAGTCATTTCAGGGTTGAGTGGAGGCTGGTTGGTAATGAAACCAAATGAAACAGTATGAAATAGGCAATACAACTTAAAAGTAGGTTTTGGGGTTAATTTCTCTCAGAAGTAAAGTTCTTTCAGAAGTGACATATTTTCTTGCAGTTCTTTATAGATTCTCCCATTTTCCTGTGACTGTGTGCTCCACAAATTTTCAGTGAAGATTCCAACACACTTTAATACTCTTATGACTTCCAAATTAAATTTTCTTTCTTTTCTTTCTCCTTCTCCTTCTTTTGTTTATAAAAGTGTGTAGAGTATTGGTGATAGGGAAAATATTATGTATCCTTTTATGGCTGACATGGAAAACTTAATTAATTTTAGAAATGGAGTTCCCCTTGGTCAGTGGTTCTCAACCTGTGGGTCACAACCCCTTTGTAACAATGAAAATACATTGCAGCGTTAGGAAGGTTGAGAACCACTGACCTGCTCTAGATCCTCAGTGCATGAAAACAGCACCTACCCCCTCTGTAGTTGTGTTATCCATGGTAACTCAGCAACGAACAACTTTGATTTGTAGTGCAATAAAGATGCAAATTATTCAAATTGTACTTGTTTCATTAATGTTTAGAGATGTCAATTTCTTACAAATGTTAAAAGACAACAGGGAGTTAATATATTGTCAGGGAAACATACTGGCAAACAATGGGAATTGGGAAGGAGTCTCAATTCCTCATATGCTGCTACAAGAGACAGACAGACACACACACACACACACACACACACATTTGCTTCCAAAATAAAGTTACATGAAAAGATAAGGCTGTGGTAAAAGAGAAGGAGTTAGGAACAATAGCATACTACCCACAAAAGTGGTTCTCAAGCTTATGGGATCAGTTCTATTGGAGGAAGCAAATTACCCTAACACCCGTTTTTCTACTGTTTCTCATATTACAGTTGGAGTTGGAAATAATGGGCATTGCTGAACAACCAAATTTAGGGAAATTTTTTTCTATCTGTTTTCACAAATGGGTTATAAACAATATATTTTAAATCCCCTTTCCCTTATCTTACTTAGCATGTAGTTAATGGAAAATAAGGACCCCCAAATAGGGTTGATGGATTTCCATCACTACAGACATGACTAAACACCACAGAATAAACTGAATTAAAAAATGATAAGCAATTTATATAATTAAAAAGGCAAGTAGGACAGAATTGAAACTTAGGACCACTCAATATAACATAGGTGATATGTTGATAAAATGTCCTTTCGGAAAGTTAAAGTAGTTTATGCAATTTATGAGGTTAGAGAGAACAGATTCTGAGGTCATTTTTCCATTGTTTTTACACTTAGGTATGACTCAGCTTTCAATTTTTAGAGAGGAAAAACAACTAAAAAAAAGTCCTTTGTCATCCCCTTATATACCTAAGGAAAATTGTCCACTCTATTATGAGTTAACAAAGACCGGTGCCTCATTAACTGGCTGAAGAGGCAATATAAAGTAAAAAGTTATGGAATCCAGGGATTTCTAAACCCAACAGTATCAGATAGGATAGATGGCCAGAGGTCGGCTCAGATTACCCTGCCTTACCACTCCTGTCACCTCCAGTGCTGTCTACGCTACCTCAGGAGGGATTGCACATAACCAGATGGTTCCTTCGGTGCCTCCAGTTTGTGGACCCTGTTTTATCTGTAGGTATAGGGAAGGAGTTAAGAAGTATCCGATGAGATACTCATCAGATTTGGGGCAGAGCAAACAAGTTTAGGGTACATATACTTTATTATTATTATAACACCACTTCTTAAGACATGGAGCTGTGAAAGTGGCTTGCCATTTCTGAGTCACTAAAAGTAGTTTAAATCAGGGCGGCGCCTGTGGCTCAAAGGAGTAGGGCACTGGCCCTATATGCTGGAGGTGGTGGGTTAAAACCCAGTCCTGGCAAAAAACCGCAAAAAAAAAAAAAAAAAAAAAGTAGTTTAAATCATCTGGCCTTTGATCATTGTGAGCAAGTATGTAACCACTAAAAAATTGTGTAAGAAATCCATGTTTTTAAATTTAGGAGGAAAAACATGTAACATAAAATGCTAGGGAGATATGTGTAACTTAATTCTTTTTCCATGGGCCCTGTTGAAAAAGAGAAAATATTAATTATAGGACATAGCCAGATATGGAATTGAGGGAGTAGAGGGTAGAAAATCTTTCTGTTGCATTAATTTCATCTAAGTAAATGAAAAGATAAACAAACATGTCAGTCTTAGGTTAAAAAAAACGGAGTGCTGTGGCATCTTAGCTCACAGCAATCTCAAACTCTGGGTTCAAGCAATCCTCTTGCCCCAGACTCCAATGTATCTGGGATTACAGGAACCCACCACAATATCCAGCTATTTTTAGAGATGGGTTCTTGCTCTTGCTCAGGCTGGTTTCAAACTCTTAAGGTCAAACAATCCACCAGCCTCAGCCTTCCAGAGTGCTAGGATTACAGGTATGGGCTGCCATGCCCAGCCCTTGAGTACATTTTTTTATTCTTGCAAAAATATATTACCAGAAACAAAGTGACTTAAAAAAAATCCACTTATTATCTCATAGCTCTGGAAGTCAGAAGTCCTGGCATGGGCTCAGACGGGTTCTCTGCTCTGGTTCTCAAAGGGGTCAGCCAGGCTGTGCTCCCTTCTGTAGTTCTGTTCTTCTTCCAAGCTCTGTGATTGTTGGCAGAATTAAGAATTCTGTATGACCAAGGGCTTGCTTTTTGCTGGTCATGAGCTTGGAGTCACTCTCAGTTCCTAGAGGCCACTCGCCACATAGTGCTGTCCACAACATGGGAGTTTGCTTCTTCAAGAACATCTATTGCTGCTTTGAATCTTCCTGACTTCTCCTTGACTCTATTTCTAGACTTTCTTTTAAAAGAGTTCACTTGATTATGCAGATCCACCCAGGATAATCTAAATTCAATTGATTAACAAACTTAAGGTTTAATTCCGATGAAGTGTACAATCAATGAATACAGAAACATCACAACTGCAGATGTGGAAATCGCTGTGAATAAAATGAACAGGGTGGTATGACAAGGTAACTAGGGAAGAGCTATCCTGACAGAAGGTAGTATCTGGGCAGAGACCTGGATGCTGAGAATGAATCAGTCAAGAGACAATCTGAGGGAAGGACAGTCTAGGCCAGGGGTCCTAAACTATGGCCCGCAGGCCACATGCTTCGGTGCGAATTGTATTTGTTCCCAGTTTGTTTTTTACTTCAAAATAAGATATGTGCAGTGTGCATAGGAATCTTTTCATAGTTTTTTTTTTTTTAAACTATAGTCCGGCCCTCCAATGGTCTGAGGGACAGTGAATTGGCCTCCTGTTTAAAAAGTTTGAGGATGCCTGGTCTAGGCAGTGGTGGAACTTTCACCTTGAGTCTAAAAGAATTTATTCCACAGTCTCGATTGTCTTCTTGAAGGGAATTATCTGAAAACTTGTGGCTTTCTATCATCTTTGACTTCAAACATTTCAGCAAAAACGCAATTCAAGAATTGAATTTATTTGTTAAATGGGGGTTTTCCATGACTTCCAGATACATAAAATAATGTCTTCTTATCTCAGAGAGTGCTTTTCTAGGGCATTCCTCACATTTATCACAACCAGGGGGATTAACTGCACACAAACTGTGTTTTCTGTATCACTGGTACTATAGGTCATTTTAGGTATTTGCCATAATCACCATTACCCAATTGCAAATACTACAGCTTTGGTTTTTTAATAGGCAAATGTGAATTCAAGGTGAGTATACTCTGTTGGCAAAGAAGAAAAAAGCTTTTAATCTACTTTGTAACATTTAAAATGTTTGTATACTGGCTTTCAGTATGAATCTCAATACAATTCAAGTCTACCTCAGATTGGAATATTATTCAGATGTATACAGGGTGTCCATAAGGTTTCTATGCAATTTAAAATTTACAACTATAAAATTACACATGAACTTTAGGGACATCCTGTATTTTATATTCTAGCATAACAAGTTATACAATAAAATAAACCATATGAACATACAAGTAGCTATTATGGGGTTCTTCATTTCCTCCCTGTAAACATCCCCACCTCTTTAACACAGTGCAGAAGTAACTCATTAAATCTTGAAAATTCCACATTAAGCAACGTTTCTCAATGCCACATCTATCTCATTATCTCCCTCAGGCCTCAGTTTATACTTTTAAGGCTTCTCCATTGACCCTATAAACAACCTTACCCAGTTTTCCTGCAAAGAGCCTGTTTCTACTTGAGTGTATTATCCACACAGTAGCCAGATTATCTTCTGGAAAACTGAACAAAGCCCCTGACCTCATGTAGCTTACATATTAAAAAATGTGATAATGAGCTATAAAAAAATTAAAGCAGGGTAAGAGGAAAGAGTAAAGGATGAAACGACATTTGATTATAACAAATGTTAATGCCCCCCAGCTAAAGATCACCAAAAACATACCTATAATCAAACCAACTTGGGTTTAACAAGTGGGTACAGGAAGGCAGAGAGCATTACTTGAGGGACTGTGGGGACTATTCTTAAGAAGGTGTTGTACAGAACCATTATAAAACTGGGCTTGTATTAGGTGATTTGGGGGAAGGTTCAAGGCTTTGCTCTGGTTTGGATGCTGGTAGGAAACAGAAAAAATTCTATAATTAACTATTTTAATATTCACTATCTAGAAGGCAGAAAGCATGGAGCAAGCCTAGGGTTGTAAATGGTCAAGAAACAGCAGTCACTTATCTGAGATAGAATGGTCATGTTTGTGATTTAGAGAATGTTCTCGTATTTGCTATGTTCAGACATAATTACAGAGAAGTCTTACTTTTGCTTCGTTCATTATGGTCACAGAGTGGTTATGACTGTTGTGGTTTTGTGAGGTTGTTTCTGTTCAAATGAAGACTCACACCTAGCTGAGAATGCCAAGCCAGTTATCTAGCTAACCGCACACCAGTGCAGCTTCTGGCTGTCCAGTATGTTTTTTTTTTCTCTAACAAAGCCATCAACTGCTGTAATTTTTCTCTACGATCAAGATTTATAATTCTTACTCATAATTATGTCCTGAACATTTAGACTATTAATGTTATTTAGGGTAACAAGTTCCAAATCTTATTATAGGTCTGAAGACAATAGTAGTTGCTTACTTAGTCACTGATAAAATATACAAGACTCTGCCACATGCTGTGGTAAAGAAAGAGGAAGAGTTAGGGATAATCCCAGGACTCAAGGAATTTGCATTTTCTCTGCGGGAATCTGGGGGCTAATGATGACGAGTGTTGAGAACAAACATGGAAACCTCTTAACTATAAAACACATGTATCATTTGTCATAAGAGAGGCACAGAGTCCAATAAAACCAAGGACGACCTGCTTATGGCTGAATGTCTCAGGAACTGGGAGTCACAAAACCAGCACTGTAAATTTTGGCAACCACTTCAAAAATCTGAATCTGTTGTTTTATTTCTAAAAACAGTAAGTTGGAGATAGGTTCCATGTGTAGTTTTGATAGGTTTGCAAGGTGCCAATCTGTCAGTACAGCGATTGCGTAGGAAGCTTGTGAAAATCAGGTAGAGCATTCTAGGTCCCCAGCTCCAATGAGTGTGAATCTTTATAAGCTTTTGAGATTCTTCTATGTTTTCTTTTATTGGTGAGAATTTTGATAGATGAGTTTATCAGTGTATCAATCCATTCTTCTCCTGATGGACATCTGGACTATTGGCAGTTCATGAATAAAGTTGCTGTTAATATTTTGTACAAGTCTTTGTGGATATAAGCTTTTCTTCCCTCTTGTATAAGTACCTAGATGTGTGATTTCTACGGTTGTAGGGTAGATGTATTTCACTTATATAAAACTGAGAACTTTGTAATTTTTTTTTTTAAAGATCGGGTTTCCCTATGCTTCCTAGGGTGAAGCACAGCAGTACCTATTCATAAAGACAATCATAGTGCACTACGGTCTTGAACATCTGGGCTCATGCAATCCTATGGAGTAGCTGGGATTACAGGTGTACTCTGCTACATCTGGCTCTGAAGGGCCCACATCTTTGATACACAAAGTATGTCATAACGCTCTTGCCTTCTGCTGAAAGTTTAGCCCTGTAGAGATGGCAAAGAATCTGTTGTTAGGTCTCAAGCAACCCCTGGTACTTACCAACGGAGCTCAGACACCGAAAGAAAAACCTACAGGCAGATGGATGAAAATTGTGTAGATAATATCTGTAGGTGAATGTTCGGCAGTGAATTGGAAAGTTGATAACAGGTCTGTGAAACTCTTTGGCAAATTTTTGTCTCTAGGTGTCTTGGAATCCCATTTCATTGTAATCGAGCTCAGAAAGGAGAATCCCTGAATGTGCAGACTTAAAAATCATTTCTGACAGAGACCTATGAACAGTTTGACAACATGTTTTAAGGTGTTGGTCTCCAAGTAGATGGGCCTTGAAGCCTGCAGTACTGCTTCCTCAGTTATCCTTAGTAGCAGTTAAAAACATCTGCCACTTCTCTCCCACCCTTCAGCAGGTAACCAGGCTCCACTTAAAGAAAAGTAGAAACCATCAGAAAGGAACTCTTTCACCTTCCTGCCAGAAACGTCCACCTCTCTGCATCCATCTGTGCTCTTTGTCCTTTCCTCAGTTCTTCTAATCACAATGAAGAAGGTATTCCCAAAGTGCCATCCGTTCCATCCTCTGTCTCCTCCTTTCTACTGGCTCCTTCCCATCAGTACTTGCCGCCTGCAATTCCCCCCTTGTGAAACCTACCTCTCCACACCAGGTATCCCCGGTACCCTGCTGTCACCGCCCTTTTTAGCCCCGTTACCTGCAGAGCCTATTTACTCTTTCTCACTTGGGTCACCAAGATTTGTCATATAGCAGGCACTGCTCAATGATGTTTAAACAGATAATGCATGGATACACAGGACTCTGGGTGTGCAGACAATGAAGTCATCCACAGCAGCGTCCTAGACGTTGAGCGACCCACTGGGTTGAGAAACTTCATCTTTCCGCTATGTACAGGTAATGCGATATATGCTTTCATTTTCAAATAAAGTTGTGGAAAGGCAGTAATACGCAACAAGTACGAAAATAAGTGGGTGACACAATGGGCCCCCTGAACCATTCAACCCCTCCTCGCACGACTGGGTACGGAGCACCGGGCCGCGCACCTGTCACTCCACCCGAGGAGTGACAAGGGACGCAATTTGGCGCTTCAGGCAGAGCCTGCTTTGCAGCCCCGAAGTTGCCTCGGTTTCCCAGCCTGGTGTGGGGCTGTGGGTGGAAGGTGAGGGAACAGCCGAGCGGCTCCCGGCCAATGGCAGCTCTTGAACTTACACCTCGGGACGTCAGCGCTGCTGTGTAAACGGATGTCACACAGCTGGCTCGGAAGTGTCTCCTCCCGCCTCAGAAAAGGGGCGTGCGCCCAGCCGCCTCTGAGAAACCTCGGGCGACAGGAGGGAGGGGCGAGCGCCGCAGCCCGCGAGCCCCGCGCCCTCGCCGGCCGGCTTCCTCGCGCAGCCCGGCTCTGGCGGCCGTCCCGGGGGAGCAGCCGGGCGCCCGCGTCTCCGCCCCGAGCGCGCCGCCGCCGCCGCCGGCTCCGCCCCCTCCCGGAACGGGCCGCGCGCCCCTGCGGCTTCGAGCTGTGTCGCGGGCGCGCGCGCCGCCGGCGGATCCGCAGTTAAAATGGTCCGAGCCGGACCCGGCCTTGCCCCCGCCGCCGCCGCGCAGACTGACTGAGCCGGCCGGCCGAGCCCGGACTGGTCGCCCAGCCGGCGGGCTCGCTCGCTCCCTCCCTCGCGTCCCCAAAGCTCGCGCCCTCGTTCTCCCGGCTTCCCTGGGCAAAGCATGTAGCCCCGTCGGGCAGCCCGGCGGCCCGCAGCTGACGCCCCCCGTCGCGTGTGCGCCCGTGTGTGCGCAGGGCGGGCGACCCCGCCGAGCGGCCTGCCCCGCTGCCCGGAGCCCGCCTCCCGGGGCCTCCCCCTCCCGTCCCGGTCCCCCGCCTCGGGGCCTTCTATATGGGCCACCTTCTCTCGAAGGAGCCGCGTAACCGCCCGAGCCAGAGGAGGCCCCGCTGTTGCAGCTGGTGCCGCCGCCGGCGCCCTCTCCTCAGGCTGCCCCGCCGGACCCCGGCCAAGGCGCCCCCGCAGCCGGCGGCGCCCCGGAGCCGGGACTGCTTCTTCCGCGGGCCCTGCATGCTCTGCTTCATCGTGCACAGCCCCGGCGCGCCCGCCCCCGCCGGCCCAGAGGAGGAGCCGCCGCTCTCGCCGCCGCCGCGGGACGGGGCCTACGCCGCCGCCGCCTCCTCTCAGCACCTGGCGCGGCGCTACGCGGCCCTGGCCGCCGAGGACTGCGCCGCCGCCGCCCGCCGCTTCCTGCTCTCCTCGGCCGCCGCCGCCGCCGCCGCCGCCGCCTCGGCCTCGTCGCCCGCCGCCTGCTGCAAAGAGCTGGGGCTGGCGGCCGCCGCCGCCTGGGAGCAGCAGGGCCGAAGCCTCTTCCTGGCCAGCGTGGGGCCCGTGCGCTTCCTGGGGCCGCCCGCCGCCGTGCAGCTCTTCCGGGGGCCGCCGCCTGCCGAGCCCCCCACGGCCCCCGAAATGGTGTGCAAGCGGAAGGGGGCCGGGGTCCCCGCCTGCACCCCCTGCAAGCAGCCCCGCTGCGGCGGCGGGGGCTGCGGCGGCGGCGGCGGCGGGGGAGCGCCCGCGGGGGGAGGCGCCTCGCCGCCGCGGCCCCCCGATGCCGGCTGCTGCCAGGGCCCCGAGCAGCCCCTGTGCCCCCCGCCTTCCTCTCCAGCCCCCGAAGGTGTCCCCTCGGAGGCCGGCGGGGACGCGGTTCGAGCCGGGGGCACCGCCCCCTCGCCCGCCCAGCAGCAGCATGAATGCGGCGACGCGGACTGTCAGGAGCCCCCCGAGAACCCCTGCGACTGTCACAAGGAGTCGCCCTCCGAAACCCCAGACATCAACCAGCTGCCGCCGTCCATCCTGCTCAAGGTGGGTCTGGGCGAGAGGCGCAGGGATGCCGGCTTCCCCCAGCCCGGCCCCCGCCCCCGAGGTTCTCTCTCCTCCCCCTAACGCGGAGGAGGGGGGTCCCTGACAGCCGGGGGACGTCCGAAGGGGACACTGGGAAGCCAGTGGGGCCCACGCTTCTGGCCTGCTTTTGGAAGTAGAACAACTTGGGAGTATATTGAACGTCTTTTACTAGTTTGTTGACCCCAATTCAGGGTTTACTTGCTGTTAGATTCCTAACCCAGTAGTTTAGGAACTATTCTTAGGTTTTCTGTGAGCATTTAAAAAAAATGAATCTATACCTTGCTTAAAGTGTAAGCTTTGCATGTTAGTATTTGAAGTCTTTAAACATTATTGCAGGTTTGACAGCTGCTAGGTTATGTCAGTAACAGGTAACTTTTATTGAGCTTTTACCATAATCATGCCCCTTGCCAGAGCTTTGTACGCTGTCACTCCTTAAGATAAGGCCGTGAGAGGAATAGTGCTGCCGCCCCTATTTTGTACAAGAAGGCACTGATGTTTCAATGCTGTGGGTCAGGGTTTACACCCGTGAGTTAGGCAGACGTGGTCTTGTCCCTGTGGAGCTAACAGTCTAGGAGACTTGAAGAGGTTGAATGACTTGTGCAAGGTCATACACGTAAAAGGCAGCTCTGGGTCTTGAGCAGGGCGGACCTTTAGGCCACCCTAGCTTAAAAACTCCAGTTTTTACGCTATGTTGCAATGCCTTCCTACACTTTAACCTCACATTTAAAAAGTACAAATTACCAGAGGGAAAGTACAGATGTATTTTGGGGGGTGGGGTGAGTGAGTAAAGGTAGATATCCTATGTGAACTTTGTGTCATTTTCAACTACCAGGTAAATTTTGTGGTTTTGTCAATGCTAGTACAACTTTATTTGTGATAGTTTGTATTATTATTAACTTAAATTCTTTTTTACTCCTTTTCTTCTTTTCTCCCACTCTTCCCTATTGCAAAATGTAATTACCTTTTGCATTGTGGATGATACCTAAGACTAGCCACAAATAACCTTGATAAAAATGTGGCTACTTTTATTGTTACTGAAGTAACTTATCTGTTACAGTTGTTACCGTCACCAATATACTTTTTGATCAGACTATTTGCATATTTATAATCCCGTGTATTAGAATCTGCTTTACTATGATATATTAATGTTACTGTGAGTAGTACAGCAAAAGAGTGGGAAAATTTACATTTCTTTCTGTCAAAATTTAATGATTCAACTCTTTGGAGGTGTATCTGTTGGAGGAGTAATTGCCTACTCTTCATGTGCAAGGCTGCATTTTAGGGCAGAGGGAACTTTCTCTAGTCCTTTCTATCAGTGGACGATGTGGATAAATACAGTATTAATAGATACTTGGTATAGAGAGTTGATTGCTGTCTTTCTATTTGGCAGGTAAAGCTATTTAAAAATGGCTGTGACAAAAATCTAGATACTTCCTACTGAAACCATTACTCCATGAAGTAAAGAATATTTTAATACCAAAAGAGGGAGAGAGAGAGAAAAGACATGATCTCATTATAAAGAGAAACCCAATAGAACAAATTTATTTTATATACTACATTCATTTTTACATTTTTGTTGTAGATTGTTGGAAAAAATCGGGCCGAAGGGACATCTGGGGATTACTGATGAAATTGTGCTGTTGTGTGTATTTGGACATGTTATGTAGATTTCTGTTCCTTGTATTAGAAACTAAAATAAAGATTGAATCTCACGGTCCTAGTGGTTTTCAGCATGAGTGAATTGTACTGTGTGGGATGAATTGAAATAGAGATGATTCAGTGTCTGTCAGTTACAGCCTTGGGGGAACAAAGGCACTGTGGATTCATTTCTTGTTCTTTACTGTCTTTCTCTCAGCACAGTACCTGGCATGCAGTGCAGTCAGTAAATACTTATGAATAAAGTTCAGGTTGAGGCTAAAGATGAATAAACCACATCACAGAGAAGTTTCCAAGGAAAGTTCATACTCTAACTGAAGTTACTGTTTGAACCACAGTAGAGCCAATTGATAGCGGAAGGGTTCTGGCTTTGTTTCTGGTAAGGACTGGAAGCATTTGGCTTGGGGAAGAGAAGACTCAGGAGAGGAGTGACAGTTTTTTCCCCAGTATTAGAAGAGTTGTTGCTCACATGTATATCCACACCTCCATTGTAAAACATTCTTAGAAAGTATGCCCTGCTCCTTTGTGGATCAAAAGCATTTAACAGCATTGCTTCATCTTTTGCATTAGCAAGTTACTATAGTTGTAAAGCAAAACAGAAGATGGGAAGAATTTGGAAAAGAAATGTGAGGAAATGTGATTTGAAGGATAGCTTTGGGGAAAGCTACGATACTTGACCAGTTTTTATAAGGCAAAAGAGTAAAACTAAGCTCTATGTTATTTCATAGGCCAGTTTGGCTCAATATCAACAAGTTTGTCTCTCTTTTATTTTAGTTTTATATGAGTAATAATTATTACTTGTAGGCCAGGCGCGGTGGCTCACATCTGTAATCCTAGCACTCTGGGAGGCCGAGGCAGGTGGATTGCCTGAGCTCAGGAGTTTGAGACCAGCCTGAGCAAGAGCGAGACCCCGTCTCTAAAAAATAGCCGGACATTGTGGTGGGCGCCTGTAGTCCCAGCTACTCAGGAGGCTGAGGTAAGAAGATCACTTGAGCTCAAGAGTTTGAGGTTGCTTTGAGCTGTGATATCCTGGTACTCTACTGAGGGTGACAAAGTGAGACTGTGTCTCAAAAAAAAAAAAATTATTTAAAACATTCAAAAAATGCAAATAGCTGGGGTACAATGGCACATGCCTATGGACAACTATTTGGGGTGGGGGCTGAGTCAGGAGGAACACTTTTGCCCAGTTTGAGGTCAGTGTGGAACATAGCAAGATCCCAACTCTGGTTTTCCCAGCCTTTTTTCCATTTTTTTTTTTTTTTTTTTTTTTTTTAGTTTATTTCCTCCCTACTCTCACATCTGGTGTCCTCTCCAGAGTTTACTAACTATTATTATTAGTTTAGATTGTTTCTTTTTTTTTTTTTCTCCCTAGACCTGCACTGTCTGGTACATTTGCTGCTAGCCACATATATTTAAAGTAGTTAAAATGAAATAAAAAATCCAGTTTTCTGATAATAATAGCTATATTTTAGAATCTATAGTTACATGTAGTTGATGGCTACCATAGTATATTATGGAGCTCTGGAACATTTCTATCATTGCAGAAAGCATTGTTTAAGCCTTTGTAGCTGTTTTTATAACTGGTATCAAGATGTACATGTTCTGAAATGAAAAACAGTTGTGTTAATATGGTTTGGAGGTCTTTTCTGATTAGTGAGTGTATACTTTCCTTCCCTCTCTCTGCTACATGGTATTCTGCAGCATTGCACTATATTGTATTTCTCTGATGTAATGGGTGTTTCAGATTTTTTATTGCTACAGTAATGCTTATAGATGTTTCCCATTCTTATGTGGTCATATTTTTCTAGTGTAGATTTCAAGAAATGGAATTTCAGGGTTGACAAATACTTAAATTTAGAATTTTAGAAAGTCCTTTCTAACAATTAGAACTGTTTAAAAATGGAATGAGTTCTTTCTTGAAGTAACCTTACTGAAAATCATAATGCTGTGACTTCAAAATAGGAAGAAACTTTTGAGGTTATTTAGACACTCCCTCCCTTTAATTCATGGAAATGAGCCTGAAGAAGAGATAAGGCTTACTCCAAGACATTTTAAGACATTTTAGTGAATGGCAGACTCTAGGCTGGATCCCAGCTTGGTGTTCTCAGGTATTGAGATTTTTACTTTTTTCCAGATATCATTGTTTAAGAGTGCCTGAATAATCTCTCGGGTATTTTATGACAGAGATTTCTGAATTGTGGGGGATTTACATCAGATGTCTACTAAATCACAGTGAATCAGAGCCTAATTTTATAACTGTGTCTATAGGGTTAGTTGTGGTTTTAAATGTAAGAAAAACCTTTTCTTTTATTTCTTTTTTTTTTATTTTTTGAGGCAGAGTCTCATTCTGTTGCCCAGGCTAGAGTACCCTGGTGTCAGCCTACCTCACAGCAATGTCAAACGCCTGGGCTCAAGCGATCCTCCTGTGTCAGCCTAATTGGTCAGCCTTCTGAGTAGCTGGGACTACAGGTGCCCACTACAACATCCGACTATTTTTTTTCTGTTTTTAGTAGATACAGCGTCTCACTCTTGCTCAGGCTGATCTTGAACTTTCACCTGAGTTGGCCTCCCAGAGTGTTAGGATTATAGGTGTGAGCCACCGAGATGGCCTAAATATAAGAAATTTGAGAATCAGAGTATGGCTCCTCAAAGGTCAGTTCTGGGACTAGCATTTTCTTTCTTCTTTCTTTTTATTTATTTATTTTTTGGTGGTATTTTCTTAAGTTCTTAAACCTGTTATAGTTGGTATTTGGTTAATGGAATGTTTTAGTTCAAGTAAACTAGCTTTATTCTTGCAGCCTGTTGCCTTTATAACTGTAAGCAATTCTGTCTATTGATAGTATAATTAGATTATTATAGGATGAAACCACTATGTACAAAATTTTACCAAGTGATAGCAGCGGAATACTTAGTTACTATTTGAGGGATTTGGTATCTTGAGATCTATAATTAAATATTGGAGACTTTGTTTACTATATATTTAGAAATCTTGCTGCCAGCAGACCTGTTTCTTTCCAAAGGAAACTAGATGGGAGATTCAAAATCCATCACCACCTTAGAAAACCACCTCACAATGCATTCCCCCTGTTAATGTGGATATTAAATCTTTATTTTTGTAGGCTTAATACCAACAGGTTGATTTAATGGTCAAAGCAGAGTTTTATGAGTATAAACGTACTTTGGAGAAAAGCTTATTTATGTACCTGAGCTATTTTTTTCCAGATATAAAAACAGGGGTAAAAGCACATGGAAATGGGAATTAAAGAAATAAAGGAACACCTCTTAAGGCTTTGAGTGTAGATTACTGGTTGGTAGGAGGAATTAAATTATAAATACAATTTTACAAATACTTGACTTAAAGTACCATTTACCAGGCTTAGAAGGAATGTCTTTGGGGTTCTACCTGTAGCTTTAGTTAGTGCTGAAATGAGCGTTCATAGGAAGTCATATTCACTATTTTTCTTTGTTGAAACATGCCAGGTGTTCTTAATTAGGCTTCCGAAGAGTGAGATTTATTTTCTTCTTTACATTTGAGAAGTTTGAAGTTTGGTGCCTTGTAAATGAGTAACTGTCAAGGGGGTAACCTTGAGTCCTTGTTAACTTGTATAAATGGTAGGTTGTATAAATGGTAGGCAAAGGAAGGGAAGACAAATGAAGACTTATAGAAGCATTTCACTTTGCATAAAAAGTGTTTGGGCTTGCTTATTACCCATTTATTAAATTTCTTTTCACTTGGCTAAGCAAACCTAATCTAGACTCATCTGGATTTAGTCAGTGATCTGTGGTTTCTAATAATCATCTCACTTGTACAGAAAAGAAAACTGACATTCAAAGATGATACTAAATCAGTGGTTCACAGCCTTCCTAATGCCTCCTGATGCTGTGACCCTTTAATCAGTTCCTCATGTTGTGACTCCCAACCATAAAATTATTTTCATTGCTACTTCATAACTGTAATTTTGCTATAGTTATGCATCGTAATGTAAATATCTGATATACAGGATGTATTTTCATTGTTACAAAAGGGTTATGGCCCACAGTTTGAGAACCACAGTACTAGACAAAATAGGCATGTTTCAAACCAAGGTGCTGCTTGGTTCCAGTGATCGTGCCCCACATACTGTCTGTTAAAGGACTAATTAGCTCTTTGACACCAACCTAATTCTTTAACCTTCAACAAATCATCTAGTCTCCTCGAGTCTTTATTTTCTTATCTATAGAATAAGGAAGATGGACATAAAAAAGCTGCATGAAGAGGTTGGTGAATCCTTTTCACAAAACAACAACAACAAAACAAGCATTAAGGGCTGGGCATGGTAGCTCACGCCTGTAATTCTAGCACTCTGGGAAGCTGAGGCAGGTGGATTGCTTGAGTTCAGGAGTTCTGGACCAGCCTGAGCAAAAGTGAGACCCCATCTCAAAAAATAGCTGGGCTTTGTGGCAAGCACCAACAGTGATAGTCCCAGTTACTCGGGAGGCTGAGGCAAGAGGATCACTTTAGCCCTAGAGTTTCTGGTTGCTGTGAGCTATGACATAATGGCACTCTACTGAGGGCAGCAAAGTGAGACTCTGTCTCCAACAATAACAATAACAAAAACAACAAACCCAACAAAAACAGCATTAAAATTAAAATTGCTTAAATCTGAAAGTCAGTCAAAAGCCGACAAAAAATTATAAACATTGAGTTTTAGGAAAATTTTCAGAGCTTCAGTAAGAACAGTGGAAGTCTGTAGCATTCTTGGGTAGGGCCCCTACTGTGGGACTTCCTGCCCAGCACATTTGGCAAGAAATATAGTTTGGAAAACTAGCAGCTTTGCTGCTAGAGGGCTGACTCAGTTTGGGGCAGTGAATAGAAACCCTTATTTGTCAACTAGAAGTGGTAAACTTAGTCGGGTATGGTGGTTCACGCCTGTAATTCTAGCACTCTGAGAGGCCAAGGCAGGAGGATCCTTTGAGCTTAAGCGTTTGAGACAAGCCTGAGCAAGGGCAAGATCCTGTCTCTACTAAAAATAAAAATTAGCTGGTTGTTGTGGTGGGTGTCTGAGACCCAGCTACTTAGGAGACTAAGGCAGGTGGATCACTTGAACTAGTAGTTTGAGGTTGCTGTGAGCTGGGCTGATGCCACATCATTCTAGCCTGGGGAACAGAGTGAGACTCAATCTCAATAAAAATGGTGAACTTAGCAGGAAAAACCACATATTTGCTGGTCTTAGGTTGTGGTGCCAGTTGTGTTGAGTGAGAGACTAGCCCTAAACAGGCAGACCTTAGACAGGAGAGACTGTAAAGTTATGTACAGTCTCTCCATACATCCTGCCTTATTGTGAAACTGTAGGGTGTCCCAAAAGTCACCATGTGTAGGGAAAATGGGAAATTGTAGCTAAATGTACCTTTATTCATAAAACATTCTTCATAGATTTTTGTAAAATATTTACAAGGTAAATATTTGACAAAGTAAGTTTAATGAAGAGGTGGTGGTCACCTCTTTGCCCAACTTTGGGACACCCTGTATGTCCATGTGCAGGGGAGACCTGAGAGTGTCTAGCAGGAAGCAAGGGCCGAGGCAGACTCAAGAATTGGCTGAGCCTTGATTGAATGTGCCCTACTTAACCATCACAGATTGAAGGGGAGGCTTGAGATGTTCGGGTATATTTTTGCCATATAATTAGCTGAAAACTAAGTTGTGCAGACATGGGATTACTTCCCTAGGGAGCCAGGCTAAAATGTATAAATGGGAATTAAAACCTGAATAGAGATATCCATGCTGCAGGGAACCCAGACATGTTAAAGAGGCAGAAATATGACCCACACTGCAGGGAAAAGAAAGCAATCAATATAAACTTAGTGGGCCCATGTATTAGACGTAGCAAAGACTTAAAACTGCTGTTATAAACATGTTCAAAGAATGAAAAGAAACCTTATTCAAGTAGTTATAGGAGAATGTAGTGACATTGTCCCAACACTTGAAGAAGTGGAGGCTAAAAAAACTGTCTTATTCTTTTTCATGCTGTTGGAAATGGAAGCACCATTAATTCCACCTTCTTCTTAATTTCACCTTCAGATTATTCATTGCTGATATGTTAAAACATTTGCTTATTAGCTCTAAAATTTATTTTGTTGTTTATTCACTATGATTTTCTAGATATAAGATCGTGACACCTATGAACAGAGAGCGTTTTAATCCTGACCTTCCAATTTGGATGACTTTTATTTCTTTTCCTTGCCTAATTGCCCTGGCCAGAATCTCCAGTACACTGTTGTGTGTAAGGACAGACAGCAGCCATGTTTATTTTCTTCCTGATTTCAGAGAAAAAACTTGTAATTTTTTACCACTAAGTATGATTTTAACTGAGAATTTTTTTATAGGTGCTATTTTTTAGGTTGGGGAAATGAACTTTTAGTCCTCGATTTCAACATCAAGAAAGGATGGTGACTTTTTGTCAGATGCTTTCTCCTGCATCAATTGAGATGATTGTTTTTTTGACCTTTATAAATACGACACATTACATGAATCTTTTTTCACATAATGAACCTTACTGGGGTAAATTCCACTTGGTCATGCTGTATAATCTTTTTATATATTGCTGGATTTAGTTTGCATATGTACATATTTTTTGTTGTTGTTTTTTGGTTTTTTTTGAGACAGTCTCAAGCTGTCACCCTGGGTAGAGTGCTGTGGCATCACAGCTGACAGCAACCTCAGACTCTTGGGCTAAAGTGATTCTCTTGCCTCAGCCTCACAAGTAGCTGGGACTATAGTTGCCCACCCCAACACCCAGCTATTCTTTTTTGTTGTTGTTGTAATTGTCATTGTTGTTTGGTGGGCCTGGGCTGGATTTGAACCCACCAGCTCTGGTGTATGTGGCTGGTGCCCTAGCTGCCTGAGTTCTAGGCACCGAGCCAGTTTGCTAATATTTTGTTGAAGATTTTTTTTTTTCCGTGTTCATAAGGAATGTTGATATGTAGTTTTTTTGTGTGTGTGATTTCTTCATCTAGCTTTGGTGTTGGTATGCTGGCCTCAAGAATGAGTTAGGAAGTATTCTTTTATCCTTTATGGGAGAATTTAAGACGGATTGTTGTTAATTATTCATAAGACACATCACCAATGATGTCACCTCGGCCTTTCTTAAATTAAACATGATTCCATCTTGTTACTGGTTACATGCATATCCAGATTTTCTGTCCTTTGAATCAGTTTTTGTAGTTTATGTCTTAGAAATTTGTCATCTGTTTCATTAATTTTTGGCATATAGTTGTTCATATTATTCTTTGCTAATTGTGTTTTTGTAAGGTTGATAGTAATGTCCCTGTTTTCATTTGTGATTTTGATAATTTGAGTCTTTTCTCTTTGTTCTTAATCTAGCCAAAGGTTTGTAGCTCTTTTCAAAAGATCAACTTTTGTTTTTGTTAATTCTATTTTTTATCTGCTCTAATTTTTATTGCCTTGATTCTTCTTGGTTTGTGTTGAATTTTCTCTTTTTTTGTAGTTCCTTAGAGTGGAAGTTTAGGTTATCAATTTGAGATCTTTTTTTGTAATGTAGTTGTTTATATCCCATAGATTTTACTAGGTGCTTTTGTTTTCATTCATCTGAAATATTCTGTGTTACTTATGGTTTTTTCTTACCCATTGATTAAGAATGTGTTATTTAATTTCCATGCAGTTGTGAAGTTCCCAGATTTCATTCTGTTATTGATCTCTAATGTCATTTCATTATCTTTGGAAAAGATACTTCCTTGTATGATTTTAATCTTTTAAAATTTATTGATGTTGGATTTGAAGGTGGCTCCCGGTTTCCTAAAATGTTGGAGTTCCAGGCAGCTATCTGCATCCTTGGTTCTTGGGGTTCTGTTGGCTGAAGAATGACCAGCCACCCAAAGTAAAGGCAAGTGTGAAAGGAAGTTCATTGAGGAAGAGAAAGATAGGTTTATAGAGTAAGAATGTTTGCAGAGCAAGATATGTACACCATGCAGTAAACAGGCCTTCATCGTTGAGACAAAAGGGCAAAGAGGCTTGGGTTATGGCTGGCTGTTCGCTTATCCTGCCTTGATTGGACCTACCTCATGGTTCCGAGGTCACCTTCCGAGCAGGGGTGTGGATTACAGTGACATAGTAATCAGCCTTAATGCTGTTCTAGGTTACCTTGCAGACTCTGTTGTTCCTGTTGCTAGGTTTTGCAGTTGGCCTGCTAAGTTCTGATTGGTAGATTGGTAGGTGTTCCATCTTCCCAGGTGGGAGCAATGGCTACAGACAGGATTAAGGTGAGACAGGGGACTGGGGCCCTACTCTTGTCCTTTTCTCTTTTAGGAGAGCTAAATTTCTAGCTATCTACCTAACACTGAGAATTTATGGTCTATCCTTGAGAATGTTTCCAACATACCTAAGAAGAATTTGTATTCTGTTGTGTGGAGTGTTCTATAGATATCTGGTAGGCCTAGTTTGGTTTAAGTTTTGTTCAAGTCTTCATTTTCCTTGTTTATCTTCTGTCTGGTGGTTTTACTGATTATTGTAAGTGGGGTGTGGAAGATATCAAGAATTACTGTAGAACTGTTTATTTTTCCCTTCATTTCTGTCAGTTTTGCTTTATATATTTTGAGGCTCTGTTAGGTGCACAGATATAAATAATTGTTACATCTTTATTGAAAGATTAATTTTTTTATCATCATCTTTTTTTTTTTTTGGAGAGAGGCTCTTGCTCTGTCACCCTAGGTATAGTATAGTGATGTCATTGTGAACTCTCTGCAACTTGAAACTCCTGGGCTCAAGTAATCCTTGTGCCTCAAGCCTCCCAAGTAACTGGGAATATAGGTGCATGGCACAGTGCCTTGCTAATTTTTCTATTTTTTTTTACTTTGAGAGAGTCTCACTCTGTTGCCATGGTATCATAGCTCAGCACTGTCGAACTCCTGGGTTCAAGCTATCATTTTGCTTCAGCCTCCCAAGTAGCTGGGCCTATGAAGGACTATAGGCATCTTCCACAATGCCCAGCTGGTTTTTTATTTTTAGTAGAGATGGGGTCTTGCTTTTGCTAAGACTGGTGACTCAGGTGATGCACTGGCCTCTGCCTCTCAGAGTGCTAGGATTATAGGCATGATTCATCCCACCTGACCTTTACTATTTTTTTAGTACACATTGTGTCTGGTTCTTGCTCAAGCATTTTGTTTGTCTTAATGATTATTTTGTCTAACATTAATGTAGATATTACAGCTTTCTTTTGGTTCATGTTTTTTTCCTTTCCTCTTTCTTCCCTCTCTTGACTGTATCTACTAGTGAGTACATCCTTTTGCTTTCAATGTGTGTATATCTTTGGGTCTAAAGTGAATTTCTTGTAGATAGCATATATTTGGATTATGTTTTTAATTCCATTGTGTCATTCTCTGTTTCTTAATTGGAGAGTTTAATTCACTTACATTTGATGTAATTACTGATAAGAAAAGACTTCTACCATTTTCTTGTTTTTTCTATGTCATTTTTTTGTTCATTAATTCTTTGGGTGCTGTTTGTGTTAGATATTTTCTAGTGTGCCCTTTTGATTCCTTTCTCATAAATACATATAATTTTCATATTTTATATGTGTGTATATATTATAGAGAAAAAAATAACTATGTATTTCTTAGTATTTGCCTTGAGGTTTATAATTTTCATTATATCTTAGAACTATCTAGTTTAAAATTAATACCTTTTCAGTTTTGGTGTATACAAAAACTTTGCTTATATTTTATGTTATTGTCACAAATTATACCTTTATATGTTTTGTGCCAATCAACATAGACTTTTAATTATTTTTATTTAAGTTGTCTTTTATATCAATAGCAGGGGTTATAAACCATAATTGCATTAATAATAACTTTTATATTTACAGTGTAAATGCCTATCTTACTGGTATTGTTTGTTCATATGATTGCAAGTGACTGTCCTTACATTTCAGCCTAAAGGATTCCCTTTAGCATTTCTTTCAGGGTAAAGCTACTAGTGACAAATGCCCTGTTTTTTAAAATCTGGAAATAGCTTCATTTGTGAAGGATAGTTTTGTTAGATAAAGAATTCTTGGTTAACAGGTTTTCTTGTAGCACTTTGAATATGTTATTTTACTATCTAGTGACCTTCGTGGTTTTCTAAGAAAAATCTGTTGTTAATCTTATTGAGGATCCTTTGTTCCACCCCCCCCATAAGTTACTTTTTTTTTTTTTTTCCTGTTTTCAGGATCTTTCTTTGTCTTTGTCTTTGAAAAATTTGTTTAAGGCATAGCTTTGTATTAATCCTATTTAGAGTTCATTGAGCTAATGAGCTAGATTCATGTCTTTTATCAAATTTTGAAAATTTTAGTCATTATTTCTTCAATTTTTTTTTTTTTTTAAATAGAGTCTTACTATGTCACCCTTGGTAGAGTGCCCTGGTGTCATAACTCACAGCAACCTCAAACTCTTGGGCTTAAGCAATTCTCTTGCCTTAGCTTCCCAAGTATCTGGGACTACAGGTGCCTACCACAATGCTAAGCTATTTTTTTGGTGCAGTTGTCATTGTTTTTTAGCAGGCCCAGGCCGGGTTTGAACCCACCAGCCCTGGTGTATGTGGCTGGCACTTTAACCACTGAGCGATGGGCACCAAGCCGCTTCAAATATTTTTTTCTTCCTCTTTCACTCTCTTCTAGTTCTGTGACTCCTGTTATGTGTATGTTAAAATGTCTCAGTGGTTGGGAGTGGTGGCTCATGCCTGTAATCCTAGCACTCTAGGAGGCTGAGGGGGGTGGATTGCTTGAGGAGTTTGAGGCCAAGCTTGAGCAAGAGAAAGACCTTGTCTCTAAAAAATAGCCAGGCATTGTGGTGGACACCTGTAAGACCAGTTACTTGGGAGGCTGAGGCAAGAAAATCACTTGCCCAAGAGTTTGTCAGCCATGACACCATAGCATTTCTTCGAGGACAATAAAATAAGACTGTCTCCAAAAAAATTAAAAAAAAAAGGGAAAAAAGTTTCATGATGTCCCTTGGGTATTTTATGTTCTTTTCATTTTCCTTTATTCTTATTTATTTCTATTCTTCATACTCATTAATTTCAATTGACCTGTCTGTGAGTTTGCTGATTCTTTTTTATTATAGGGGTTTGAAGGATGTTGGTGCAGAACATAGAAAGATATGACCACAAGCAATGGAAACACAGAAGCTTAATTGGGTGGCTTTTGTACAAGGTTACATGGGAGGAAACATCTTTTACTGTATGAAACTGTATAGAAGCTTAGAGCAAGAGGGGCACTGTACAAAAAGGAAAGAAGGCGTGGAAACTCTTGGGGAAATGGGGAGTTAGAAAGGACGCTTGCCTGTCTAGATGATACAACTCAGCATATGATGGTGCGCTCTGGATCAGAGAACACCAAAAGCATACTCAGCCTATGGTCTTCTAACTATAAGGCCAAACAGCTGTCAGGTGAGGATTTGCAGAGTGTACAAAGCAGGCAAGGTTGAAATGGCTAAAGATGAAAAAAATTCGTTTCATAGGGGCTTTTTGAGTGAATCAGTCTCAGTGTGCAGCAGTGAAAAAATATCCTAGGGGCCAGTGCACAGAGGCCATCTTTGGCTCATTTATATAACACTTCTTGCTTGTTCTAAAGCAAGAAGGATTCTGTTGAATCCCTGTAGTGAATTTTTTATTTCAGTTATTATATGATTTAATTATAGAATTTTTATTTGATTAGCTTCCATAATTTGTACTTTTCATTAATATTCTTTAGTTGATGAGATATCTCTACTTGATTCTTGAGGTTTCCTTTAGTTCTTTGTATGTAGGTTTCCTTGAGCTTTTTTTTTTTTTTTGTAGAGACAGAGCCTCACTTTACTGCCCTTGGTAGAGTGCCATGCATCACACAACTCACAGCAACCTCTAACTCCTGGGCTTAGGCAATTATCTTGCCTCAGCCTCCTGAGTAGCTGGGACTACAGGCGCCTGCCACAACACCTGGCTAGTTTTCTGTGTTTTGCAGTTCAGCTGAGGCCAGGTTTGAACCTGCCACATTTGGTATATGGGGCCGGTGCCCTACTCACTGAGCCATAGGCACCGCCCTCCTTGAGCTTTTTGAGAATATCTTAAATTGTTGAGATATTGTCTGTATCTAGTAAGTTCAATGTAGTCAGGCTTCCACCTGGACAGTTCCTGTTAATTTATTTTTTTTCTTGCACGTGGACTTGCAAATTTTAGCCCTATGTAGGCCAAACATTCTGCCAGTTTTTGTTAATATTCTTCGATTTTTGTTAATAAAGTTTTACTGGCACAAGAGTCATGCATATCCATTTATGTATTGTCAATGTTGACTGCAATCCCAAGCTAAGGGATAAAAGGAAAAATAAAACCAGGAAACCAATCTTTGTTATTGATCATTCTTCAAATTTTGGCACCCTCCACAATTCATTTATTAGTAATTTTTTAGAGTTGAAGTACTTTTAGCATATTGCCAAGAGGTTTCAGTTCTAATGAGTATGAGTGAAAGGCTATAGTGGGGTCAATTTACTGTGATTAGAGGCAAATTCACTGGGTGGTTCTCATATGTATCTGGTATTTGTTACTAGACCTTCTGGGAGAAAAGCTGTGGTTGTGAAGGGGAACGACAATTGTTTTCCCAAAGCTGAAGGTTTAAGAATAATAGAGATTCTTGCTTACACATCTATAGCTTTTATCTGTATAGAGGTAAGTCATTTAGGTCATAGTTTTGATAGGAATCTTTTATATACAATAGCAGTTTCTTGACACATGTTCTTTTGTTCAACATCATTTTATTATAAAGATGATGAGGGCAAAATAATAAATTTCTAGACAGGACCATTGTCTGTGTGCAGTTTTCACATTCTTTTCTTTGTGTGGGTTTTCTCTGGGTTTGATATTTTGGTTTCTTACCATACCCCACAGCTGTGTACCTTAGGTTATGTCTAAGCTGTGCATGTGTCTAAATGGTCCTAGTATAAATGAGTGTGTCGGTGTGTGTGAGTGCATTCTATGATAAAACAACATCCTGTGCAGAGTGGGTTCCCACTTTGGGCCCTGAGCTGCCAGGATAGGTTCCAGCCACCTGCAACCCTGAACTGGAATAACTGGGTAAATGATCATCTTATTTTTATTCATATGTGTATCTATCACTCACATTTATTATAATGTTTAGTATTAGAAGTGGATTGGTCTTTATTTAGCAGTTTTGGTTGGTGATGCTTTTGTGGCCAGAAATATGCCGTAGGAATTTAACTCTTGTGTATATAAATTAACCTATGGTAAAACTGGTTTGGTTAGCGTTGTAGTTTCCAAGAACCTTTTGATCATGTGACGTGAAGGTTTACTGTACTGTACTCTATTTCAGGCACTGTTTTCCCTTAGCTTTCATAATTACCCTATTAGGTAAATACTGTATTATCTCCATTGTAAAGATGAGGAAGTTGAAGTATAGAAAGGTTAGGTAATTTGTCCAAAGTTACATAGATAACAAATGTAAATCCATGACTCAAACCTAAGATAAGACAGTTTGGTGTTAAGAGTTTATGTTCTTTTTTAAAATTTTCACTTAGTGTTGTGGAAATGTTCATAGACAAACCAGAGCAAAATGGTATAGTGAGCACCTCAGGGATCCTTTATCCAATTATAACAGTTTTCAATGTTATGCATTTCTTACTTTGTCTATGTTCCACCAACATTTTTTGTCTTTAATAAAGTATCTGAAAACAAATTCAAGGGGTAATATCATTTCAGCACAAACACTAAATTATATATCTAAAATGGATAACAGTTTTTTAAAAAATTTACTTCTTTTGAAGAAGTAATCTTCTTATAGTTGGTTCAATTCGGGATCTCGGCCCACTCATTGTACTTGTTAATCTTAATTTTCAAAAATAATGGCTCTACCCCTACCCTAATCAACCTTTTATGATGCAACTTTTTAAGATTCTTTTAAAAAATAGCTATTTATTTTGGAATTATTTTATTTTTTATAGTATACATTTAAGGCATATAATACGTGCTTTGATATGAACTGATTTTAGATTTATAGATGATTTCAGTGATAGTACAGAGAATTCCCCTACACTCCTCACCTACTTTGTTACCTACTTAGATATTTTGTAAATTTTATTGTCTTATGTTACTGTGGTACATTTTCCAAAACCATGAAACCAGCAGTAGTATTATGTATTACTATTAATTACATTTTAGTATTTATTTGGATTTCACTAGTTTTTCTGTTAATGTCCTTTTCTGTGCCAACACCAACATGTTTACGTTTGTCATTTTTTCTCCTTAGTATCTTTTGGGTTGTGATAGTTCCTCAGTATTTCCATATTTTTCATGACCTTGAATTTTTGAAGGAGCCTTGATCAGGTATTTTGTAGAATGTCTGTATCTGACATGTGTGTTTTTCTCAGGATTAGATTGGAGCTATGATTTTCTGAGAAAAGGTACCAGAGAAGTTAAAGTACCTTTCCACAATTTATATTCCTTTTTGATTTTTTTCTTTTCCTTAAATCACATATAAAAAATTTGCAGTTTCAAAGTCAAATTATAAAACTTAAAAGCAGTCTTTTTTGGCAGAGTGGGATGGCTCATGCCTGTGATCCCGCATTCTGGGAGGCCGAGGCAGATGGATTACTTGAGCTAAGCAGTTTGAGACCAGCCTAAGAAAGAGTGAGACTCCATCTCTAAAAATAACTGGGTGGGCACCAGTAGTCCCAGCTTCTTGGGAGGCTGAGGCAAGAGGATACCTTGAGCCTACGAGTTTGAGGTTGCTGTGAGCTGTGATGCCGTGGCACTCTGCTGAAGGCAACAAAGTTGAGACTCTGTCTCAAAAACAAAAACAACGAAAAAGAGTAATCTCTGCCAACACTCTCCATTTCCCAGTATTTTCCCCTCCTTAGAAAGGAAAGCATTTCTTAAAAACTTTTTGGCTTATCTTTTCACTCTTTTTTTTTTCATAGCTAACACACACTTGTACACACACACACACATGAGTGAGTGTATGTCTGTCTCTCCCTCTCTTTCCACAACACATACATAATAGTCCATACGCTTAGTTCCTTTGCCATACTTTCTCTTTAGGGCGGTCTCTTATGGCAACTTCCTCCATAATGGCCCTTTGTATTCAAGATGACTTTGTTTTTAAAAAGGTATTTTGTTTTCTAACAAAATCCTTTTCCTATGCTTTGAAAATGATTATCACATATCACATGACTCCTTTTTTTCTTCACAGATATTTTCCAATTTGTCCCTGGATGAGCGATGCCTTTCTGCATCATTGGTTTGCAAGTACTGGCGTGACCTTTGTTTAGATTTCCAGTTTTGGAAGCAGCTGGATCTTAGTAGTCGCCAGCAGGTATGGGCTGTAATTCTAAGAAACACTCAATTTAGCTTACTCACTTAAAAAATGTCTTTATTCTTCTTCCAAAAACTCCTCTGTTATTTTTTCAAGACATTTCAAATAATTACAATCCGTAATTTTGTGCTTTTGAAATTTTTATCATGTCTACTTAAGTGAAAGCTATGTTCTCATGATGAACAAGATAGTTTTTAGTGTAGACTGGCCTTTTTTAGTTGCTTTTTAATCCTTTATGTCTTAGTCTTTTTGTTTTTCCCTCCGTTTTTACCTTTTAAAGAGAATTATTAAACTTTTGGGGGGAGGTCATATCATAAATATTAATAGTGGAAAATGATGGCAAACATTTATATAACACTGTCTCTGTGCACTGTACCATTTCTTAAGGCTTTATTCATATTAATTCATTTGATCTCCCAGCAAACCTATGAGTAGATGAACGATTTTGTCTGTCTTGTAGATGAAGAAATGGAAGTCAGTAGCTACGATAACTTCTTTAAAATTTTCCTTTCAGTGGATTTTCTAATCCTCCCCAATTTTCTGCTTCCTAGTATGTTTACATGGTGGCCTAAATCAAGAAAAAAAGAGAGATTTTATAGTGCTTATTGCAAACAGTTCATTGAATTTGTTAGACACTCTTTAAATCTTGGTATTCAGTATTTGGCATTAGAAATATCTATAACTATGCAATAAGAATAAAATCTTATTGAAGTATATTACTAGTGGTACATTATTGAAGTAATATTCCATGTCATGCAACAGGGGTATGCTGGTAAAAGTTTAACAACTGGCTTAAAAGCCCTGTATTGTAATATTTGCCAATTTCTGTGATATAAATACTCCTGTCCTGGCCAGTTCAAGCTACACATGTTATGCCACCGAATGCCAATTTGGAAAGAGGTGAACACCATAAGCTCTTTTTAGGTGATAAAAGCCAACTTCAACATACCACTGGTAGCATGTGTTTGTGTGTGTATAACAAACATGTTAAGCAAGTTCCAGAGCATGCACTTATGTATAAATTGCTTTGCTTTTATTTTTTTTGCTTCCTTGGTAAGAAGTTAAAACAATTTCAGAATTAGTTATTTATTTGGGTTTTGTGTCCAAGGAGACTGATGAGAAGTTAGTGTGGCTAATAGAGAGGTTAAGTGTGAAGGAATCCATTGGCTCATTACTTTATTACTCGAATGTCTGAACTATTTGTAATGGACTCAGATAGAATTGCTTTTCCCAGGCGGCACCTGTGGCTCATTGGGTAGGGTACTGGTCTCATATACTGGGTTTGAACCCAGCCCCTGCCAAACTGTAACAAAAAGATAGCCAGATGTTGTTGCAGGTGCCTGTAGTCTCAGCTACTTGTAAGGCTGAGGCAAGAGAATCGCCTAAGCCCAGGAGTTGGAGGTTGCTGTAAACTGTGACGCCACTCTACCGAGGGTGATAAAGTGAGACTCAGTCTCTTAAAAAAAAAGAATAACTTTACCCCTCTGCTGGTTATAAGGTTTGGATATGAAAACAATAAAACATGCAAGGAGAGATATGTCAGAGTGTTAGGTTTTCAGGGACTGTCTGTGTTTATGCTTTTCCAACAGCATAAACAAAGATATTATAGTTTTATCTTTGGCTCTTATTTCTAATGCTGCTCAGTATTCCAGTTTTTCTCTCCTTCCATTCTAAATTTTATGTGCATTTCTTTCTTCGTAGTTTTTACCCAAAGAACTTGAATAGTGTTAACTCTGTTTTCCTTTTGGGGAATGTGGTAATTGGGAATGGGCTATATAGATACTGATTTTTGTTTTTTGTTTTTTTAAAACTCATTTGGTCATAGGAGTTTTTCACCAGATGAATTTTTTTTTTAATTTTTAATTTTGTTTTATTGTTTGGGAATTCACTGAAGGTACAAAGAATTAGGTTATACTGATTGCAGCACCAGATGAATTTTAAGACTATTTATATTTGAGTCTTCTGAGAAAATGTTTTGACATGAGCATTTCTCTGTAGCCTTTGGTGTTTTGATATATAAAATGTAATGTTTTCTAAGCTATGAATTAATTACATGTGAGGTAGCTTTCTGATGGAAATAGTGAAACAATTCAAATTTGTGTACTGTGTTATTATCTGAGGTGTAAGAAATCAAGATTCATATATTGTGATAACTGATGTACACTATTTCCTGCCTTAAAAATAGAGAACAAAGTATCTAAAATCTTTATATAGTTTTGTTTGTCATGGCTTTTTGGTGACTCTGAAGGTTTAATTAACATGAATTTTTTCAAGGATAGATTTTTAGCCTTTTAATGAAAACTAACATGTATTCTTCCTGGGAATATTCTGATACTGCTTTTGACACTAAATGTGTATAGAGTTTTTACCACACTAACAACCCATTCTCCAGTACCTCTGGGTGTCCACAATTCAATTCAGTGCTGATGCTAATTTCCCGAGTTAAGAGCTCAGTCTCACAAGACTGCCCGCACTTCATATGTCAGGTGCAAGTCCCATGAGCCACCCATACTAATAACTGATCATCTAAAAATTCTAGAGTTCCCCCGATCTCCTCAGTTTCCATAATTGGCTACAACTATTCAGAGAACTCAGGAAAACACTTACATTGGATTGGGGTTTGTTATACATGTAAAGGAGTCACCTCAGGCCCAGCCAAATGGAAGCGCTATTTAGAGCAAGGTATGGTGTGTGCCGCCCTCCTGTTGCTTCGATGTGTTTATACTTGGTTCTCCCGTTCAGTGGTTTCTCAGACCTTTTTGTAAACTTTTCTCCTCCCCTCTGTGGAGGTTGGCGGTGGGGCTGAAAGTTACCACTTTCTCATCACCTGTTCAGCCTCTCTGGTAGCCGGCCTCCATCCTGAAGCTATCTAGGAGCACCACTCTGAGTCACCTCATTACTATAAACTCAGCTGTGATCAAGGGGCTTGTTATGAATCGTAAAATACACTATCACCAGAAATTCCAAGGGTTTTAGGAGCTCTGTTCCAAGACCTAGGGACAAAGACCAAATATACTTTTTATTATACCACAATTCTTATTATGCTTTAATATTAAGAATGTTTTTCATTTGATTGTGTTTTTATTTTATAATCTATCTATTGAGGAAAATTTAGCAAAATAATAGGAACAAATTATTACTTCTAGTAAAAGTTTAAATTTATTGCTTCTTTTTTTCTCATAGGTTACTGATGAATTATTGGAAAAAATTGCATCAAGAAGTCAGAATATAATTGAAATCAACATTTCTGATTGCCGCAGTATGTCTGATACTGGCGTATGTGTTTTAGCATTTAAGTGTCCTGGACTTCTTAGGTATACAGCCTACAGGTGTAAACAACTTTCTGACACCTCTATTATTGCGGTTGCCTCTCACTGCCCTTTACTTCAGAAAGTACATGTAGGCAACCAGGACAAACTTACTGATGAAGGACTCAAGCAGGTAATTTTAGCATTTATAGAATGATTTTGATTACATTAACTTAAAATATTTTCTTGTAGCAACACTCTAAAAGGTTATGTTAAAAATAAGGCTCAGAGATCAATGTGAGTCATCTTTTTTGTGTATCGGTGAATACTTAAGTTTAGTGAACTACAGCATCATGGTTATAATCGGTAAATTAACTTCCTTGTGTTTTGTAGTTAGAGTCTGAATCTGTGACCAACCATTTTATTAATTTATTCTTTTGCTACTTAAATTTTGTAGCCAATTTTACTGTAGGTAATAGTTTGCAGTTTGAGTCAGCATGAGCTTTTAAAAATTAACTTTTAATTCCTCTTTTATGTTACTAGATGACATACTTACATGCCTTAAAATATCGAATTGTTTTGACGTATAAATAGGAAGTCCAAATTTAAGAATATAAAATGAAGAAAAAAGTGATAATTACCTATATTTGGCACAATAATTGAATTAAAAATAGCATTTTACATACTTTCTATTTGATACACTTCCTTTGGAAATAGCATTTAAAGTTTCTTGGCTCAGAGTAGATTATTCATTCACAAATGAATATCTTTACATTTAAACACCATAAAGGCATTAACTGAGAGTTTAGTATTAGAAGAAATTTGGGGAAATTTAATCCTAAATAATGAATACTTGTGTGTCAATCCAATTGATATTAAAATGTTATCAATTTATAAGGAAGCCTATTTTGTTTGTAAAGAAAAATTGTTCCGTAATAGTCTTGTTTTAATATTTTTCTTTAGTATTCACTAGCAAAGCATTTTTATGAAGTTCTTAAGTGTGTTAAAAGAAATTAATTTTTTATGGGGAAATTATATCTTCTGCATGTAGCATGATTTTATTTATTTTGATAGAAATTTCTTACAATTTATACTTCATAGTGAAACAGTTCTAATAGGTGTATGTATTTATTAAGAACTGGGTTAAACCTGTTCACAGGTACCAATATGGCAGGCTGCAGAGGGTCTTCTTAGTAACATTTGTGAAAAAGAATGAACATTATAGTTATGATTGAAGCAGAGTGGAAACTAGAAATTTCCTTAACAAGGAAAAGTTAGTGTGCCAATCTAGTAGTATTAACTTATCTAATATTTATTGTTCCCATGATCAATCTGGTCAATAACCATTCCAATTTGAGGCCAATTATTTAAAACTTCCCTTGAATGTGAGATATTTTGGACCCTGTCAACCTATTTAGATTATATCTATGCTTAAAATTTTCATGGTTTCTGAGTTATTAATTAGTTATATGTGAGTTAACATTCTTGTAAAAGTAGTAAAATATCTAAATTTTTTCTCCCTTAGGTAATTGTCTTCTTAACTACACAGGACTCTGACTGCAATGTAGAGAAAATATTTTCCTCTGCTTAAGAATGTGCTATGGCAGAGCATGTTCTCTTTTAGACTCTTCTGATGGAAGAGGGGAATGGGTATAGTAGAAAATAGATCTGGAGTTTAATATTTTTATATATACATACAATAGAAATAAGTTTTATGAAGCAATATCTACCTTTATGTGCAAAGTACATTGATATTATCTATTCTGTACTGCTGCATTCAATTTTAGCCTTGATCCACTCACTGAATTAATTTTATGATCCAGTAAAGTTTGATGAACTGTGAAGTTCTTTTCCTGTTAATTTGTATGTGTATGCTTTTTGAGTTGTCAGTTTGTTTGCAAACACAGTTACTTAAAGCATTTTAATTTGGAGTTCCAATACATTTAGAATTTAATATTTTAAGTAATTGTATTTAACAGTATTTCTCAAACTTGTGGTAAACACCTAATAGTCAGACTATTTGTTGTTTTTGGTCACTTTTCATTTTTTTTTTTTTTTTCCCTAGAGACGGGGCTCAGGATCTTGCCTTGTCATCTGGGGTGATTTGTATTAACAGGATTATAGCTCACTCTAACCTTGAATTCCAGGGCTTAAACAATACTACTGCCTGAGCTTCCTGAGAAGGTGGGACTATAGGCGTGTATCACGCCACCCACTTAATTTTTAGAAAATTTTCTTTGTAGAGATGAGGTCTTGCTGTGTTGGTAATGAACTCCTAGCCTCCAGTGATCTTCCTACCTCAGCCTCCCAAAGTGCTAGGATTATAGCCATGAGCCACTGTGCCCAGCCCTGGCATATATTTTCTTCTTTGTGAAATATCACTTTCAAATATTGGTATTTTAATAAAAGTCACCCCAAATAATTTTGTCAGTGGAACATGTATCTGCTATGTACATCTTTTAAAACTATCATCATGTACCTAGAGGAAAATAAATTCTATTTAATGAAGAATAATAGGGTGTTTCAGTTTTCATCTAGCCCTTGCCACCAAACAACTGATAGCAGTAAAGTCTTGAAACAAATCTAAGCAATTTTATTCATTAAGTTACTCTTTTATGTGATTGTGTTCAATTTTAGCAGTTTAATTCTCCAGTCTAACTTAAGGAGCTCATTAGAAATTTCTGAAATATGCCACTATAGGCTCCTCCCAGATTAAAATGGAACAAAAATAATACTATGAGTTTTTAGGTCTTTAAAAATAAATATGTAACATCAGGAAAATATTGGAGCAGACTGCTTCAAAACCCTGTCCCACCCTCTACAGAAACATTGAATAACAAGCTGAAACTATCAGATGTAACTTTGCCAGGACTCTGGAAAACAGTTAAAAGTTTACAGCAACCAAAGGTATGCCGGACCAAGAGAAAAAAGGTGGAAGGAATGTTTTGTGCCTTTTTACTTGCCTGTGCCTTACTCTCCCCAGCCTGGCAGTAGTGTTGAAGAGAACAACCTGAGTTGCCAGTGTGAGACCTAGATCCCTGGTTTCAAAGAGAGAAGAACAGACATTATTTGCAAATTAATTGTGTTTTTCTGTTCCAGCTTTCTGGAAACTATTTGAAGGGCTAATGCAGGTGCTTATATATCTGTTTCACCTAATTTGGAACCCATATGGGGGGAAAAGCATTGGACATTGATTGAAAACATTGTAAGGCAAGTTAAAAAAACCTGCTTTGGGCAAAAGTTATGGGTATACAGGGAAATTTAGAAAGCCATGTGTGTGCACATGGCAGGACACATGCTTAGGAAGGACCTGAGAAGACCATACACTTTTATCAGTGGGTGCTTTCTAGGTTGGAAAAAGCAGGAAGGGAAGGCCGCAGCAAAGTTGTATACGGCATGGGGAGTATCTCGTCTCAGAGCCAGTCTGCAGACTAGGAGGAGAGTTTTTGATTTTTGTTTTGTTCTGTTTAAAAGCTTTTGGCCTTCCAGGAAATCTCTATCAAACACTGGCTAAACACAAGCTAAGCCTTGAATAATCGAAAACAGCAAACCCTAGGGAAGACAGGAGAATTTAATTTCCCACGTTAGCATATGTATGTCCTAGTGTATGGTTTTCAGCAAAAAAAAAAGCACAAAGCAAAGAAACAAGTATGACTCACCACAAGAGAGAAAAGGCAAAACCTATCCTTGAGGAAACCTAGATATTAGACATATTAGACAAAGATGTTAAGTCAATTATCTTAAACGTGCCCAGAGAACTAAAGGAAACTGTGGACAAAGAACTAAAGGAAATTAGGAAAATGATGCATGAACAAATCAATAGAGAGACAGAAGTTACAAAAAGAACCAAATAGAAATTCTGGTGTTGAAAAGCACAATAACTAAAGTGAAAAATTTACTATAGAGAATCAGCAGCACATATGAGCAGGAAGAAGAATCAGGAAGCCTGAAGATAGGACAATTGAAATTACTGCATCTGAGAAGAAGAAAGAAAAGAGAGTGAAGGAAAGTAAACTGAGCCAAAAAGACCTGTGGGGTACCATCAGGACGGCCAGCAGCATTTGCATATAGTTAATTTCAGAAAAAGCAGGGAGAGAAAAATGAGTAGAAATAGTATTTGAAGAAATAATGGTCAAAATTTCTTAACTTAGATGAAAGACTTTAAACTATACCTACAAAAGCTCAATGAACTCAAGCAGAATAATTTCTAAGAGGTCTGTACTGAGATACTTTATAGTCTGAATGTTGAAAGCCCCAAAGAGAGAGAGGGAATCTTAAAAACAGCAACAAATAAGTGACTTATTATATACATGGGCTTGCCAATATCATTAACAACTCATTGCTCATTGGAAACCATAGATGCTAGGAAACTGGGCTTTCAGTAGGACACAGCTAAACCTTTCCAATAGTTTTTTTGCCACCTACACATTCCCCAGCTCTTATTTATTTTGGGTGGGAAAGAAGTTGGTGCATTACTTGTAATTATCTAACAGTTTTAAAAGAGAAAAACATAAATAGGAACTCACTGATTTTATTATCTATTTTGTTTATTTTTGTTTATATAATTTTTGGGTATGATACTTCTAATGTAATCTCCAGGATGAAGTTCAGGCTTTCTCTGGTATGTCTCACAGTAGAAAATTGTTTCCAGATAAGAAAAAGTAGGGGAGTTTGTTACTAAAAGACCTTCCATGCAAGAAATGCTAACTAAAGGGCATCCTTCAGGCTGAAATAAAAAGACACTAGACACTTTGAAAGCCATATGAAGAAAAAAGGTAACACTGATAAGGTAACTACATAGAGGTTGCAAGTACAAGGATAGAAGAAAGATATTCCATGAACCCAAAGTGAGGAGTGGCAATTTTATAATCAGACAAAATCAATTTTTAAGTCTGAAAAGTTTCCAAGAAATAAAGAAGGTCATAATATATTGGCAAAAGCCTTAATCTATCAAGAAGATTTACCAGTTATAACTATACTGTTAAATAGAAGTAACAACTGAAGGCCTAAATGTTTGTAGCAAAAACTAAAAGACTGGAAGAGAGAAATAGATTAATAATTGTGGACTTCAGTAAGTCAATTTCACTAGGGGATAGAAAAGTCAGATAAAAATCTCAAAAAAGAAACAGAGGACTCGAACAACACTGTAAAGCAATTGCGTGTAATAAGCACGTATGATACATTCCACTCAACAACAAAAGAATATTCTCAACTGCACATGGAACATTGTCCCAAACACACCATATGTTTGATAACAAATCAAATTTTATTAAACCTCATAAGATTGAAATCACACAAAATATCTTTCCTGGCTCTAAGGGAAAAATCTAGAAATCAGTACCAGAAGGAAAATTGCAAAATATACAAATATGAAGAAATTAAACAATGCATTCTTACACAAAGTAGGTCATAGAAGAAATCGCAAGAGAAATCAGAGAATACGTTAATATGACTGAAATGAAATCACAGCATACCAAATCTTATGGGATGTAGCAAAAGGATGCTCAGAGGGCAGCTTACAGCTATAAAAACTTACATTAAAAAATAAGTAAGGTTTCAGATCAGTAACCAGAGTGAACACTTGAAGGAGCTTGAGACAAGAATGGCAAACTGCTCCCCAATGCTGGTGGATCAAGATTAAGAGAAAAAGAGAAAAGACTCAAGTTACTAAGAGAAAAGACTGAAGTTACTAAGTCATAAATGGAAGAGTGGGCATTACTTCTGACTTTAGCATTACATGAGAAAACCATGAATAACTGTACTTCAACAAATTGGATAGATCGGGGTGGAGAACTTTTTCATGTTGGAAGGCTGCATAAATGCAGCTATAATAAAATAAAGCCACAGTCAAGAAACTTAAATTAGATGTATTAATACTTAAAAATACATTATTTTGTAAAAATCTACTCTTTACATAATTTCAAAAAATGAAAATTGTGTTAACTTTAAAATTAACCTTTTAATGACTTTGTTGTGTCTTTTTGTTGGAAAGCATTTGAATATTTGTTTGCAGCAGGGAAGTTCACAGTTTCAGTTGATCCTCCAGATGAGTATCAGTCATTTGTGACTTTGAGGGCATTTTGTTTTGGGGTAGGTAGGAGAATGTAGTTTATTGGCAATAAATGGTTGACAGGCAATACAGCATCTTTTGGACATATGGTTGAAGGCATTGGTACTCTACTGCATTTTTCCATATTTCAGTTGAATCTTACTAAGCATCAATGACTTTAACATGTCATCTGCTTACAGGTCAATCAATTCCATCTGCCTTTTTTTTTTTTTTGTAGTTTTGGCCAGGGCTGGGCTTGAACCCGCCACCCCTGGTATATGGGGTCGGTGCCCTACTCCTTGAGCCACAGGCGCCGCCCTATCTGCCATTCTTTAGGTGCCTTGGTGATATCAAGTAGGTGAGCCTGACATGCTAATTTCAGAGAGAGTGATGCCACGATTCTCAAAGTCAGTGAACCTTTTATTGTATTCTCCAATTATTAAGTCTATAACACCTTGTATTCTTCAAATGATTTGCATATCTCGTCCTGCTCATCAAGGACCTTTGTAAATGGGGAAAACGTTCATCTGAAATTTCCTTTTGAAGAAATGTTTTGAAAAAATGGTTTTTATGAAATGCTTCAACTTTTTGCCACATACATATAGACTTAGTTTTACCTTGCAAAGAAATATTCAAGTAATTTTGATTCAACATATTACACAGAAATGCTGTGTTTATATAGAAATCTTTTAATAATTCACAGTGTTGAGTCTGTTCTTGATAAAAATTTTCCTGTTTTCACAGAGGTTAAATTTGGGTAACACCTGTCCATGTAATAGAGAACACATGTTAGAATAATATGTTAAATCTATACTGAATACTTAATGGTTCAACTTCAGCATGTTATGAAACTGATGATGCATTTGCATGAATATAGTTAATAGTACTTACAATTTGGTGCAAAGTGTCACTCAAAATAATAGCTTTAGCACAGAGATTTTGCTGATGCAGGATACGATGAAAAGAAATGAGAACATCTGGGTCTCTGATATTTCTTTTTTTAATCTGTGCAATAAAACCCTTCATGTTTTCCTGTCATAGAAGGTGCACTATCTATACATACACTCACTAAATTTACCATATTCAGTCCAAATTCAGACATTTATCTTGAAATTTTTTGAAGATATCTATTATCTGTGTTCTGTTCACAAGTGTGCCCAAAGCAAGTAACTTCATAGCAAAGAAAATCTCTTGTTAACCTGAATGAAGTATAAAACCTGCTCTGAGTCAGTATCAGTTGATTTATCCAAAGCGATTGAATAATACGTATTTTCCTTTAGAAGATTGCGTGAAGTTGTTCCATTAAGTTGAAAGCTAATTCATGCTTTGATGAGTCCTGGTTCTCTTTCAAAGAAACAAGTTACCTATACTTTGGAACCTGGCTCTTGAGTGTCCTACAATTTGAATAATGCATTCTTTCACAATTTCTACATCAGTGAATGGCTTCCCTTTGCTCCTGAGTATACTTTATAAGTGATTTCAGTGGCATTATTTCCAGGTTTTTTTGCTTCTCAAAGGAATTGTCTTTGTTTTTTCTTTTCATATTTTAATTTCACAGTATAACATTTTGTTCTTCCCTCTCTAATTTAAAATATATGTAGTTCTTATGTGTATTATAATGCCACTGAGCATTGAATTTCTTTAATGTTGATATTGTAGTATTACAAAGCAAGCAAATCATCTTATCTTTAGCAGAAACAGAATAATATTGCAATTCCCAATCCTCATTAAAATATCTTTTCTTTCTTCTGTGTTCTCTTGGTCTTCTTTGACATGATGGGCTATTAAACAGACAGAAATAAAATGTACTGTGCAGCTATTCACAAATTCCACTTCAAACAGAAATGCAATGCACCATTGTCAGAAGGTAACAGATTTGGGTACTTGACCCCCATGAGCCCTTGCCAACTAGCCTCAGGTGGTAGTGGTGCCAGTCAGATGGGGGAAGTTAGAACTAAATTATATTCATAGCAGTTGTTAATTTAGCCTTTATGTCATATTTTCATTGGAACTTTATTTGGTATTCTTTTTTAATTTTTTATATTTGGTATTTTAACTATACTCATTTAAAAATAAATATATAAAGGACAAATAAAAATGTATTAATAAAAATAAAAGGAAAAAATAAAAGTATTTGCCTATAATCTCAGCACTTGGGAGGATGAGGCGGGTAGATTGCCTGAACTCACGGGTTTGAGATTAGCTTGAGTCAGTTTTTAGAGTGAAAATTCATCTCTAAAAATAACTGGGCACTGTGATGGACCCCTGTAGTCCCAGCTATTTGGGAGGCTGAGGCAAGAGAATCGCTTGAGCCTAAGTGTATGAGGTTGCTGTGAGCTACAATGCTATGGCACTCTACTGAGGGTGACACAAGAGACTCTTGTCTCAAAAAAAAAAAGTATTCTGTAAAGTTTGGATTTAGTCGAAGGTCTGTGCTTAAGGATATAGAAAGTGCTCACATGCGGCTTTGAGCACTCAGGTTCCTATTTCTGGCCTCGATGAAAAGAACAAATCCCAAGAAGTTACATAAACTACAAAAACTAACTCAAGAAGTAGAAAATCTGAGTCCCAGATATTTGGGAAGCTGAGGCAGGAGTATTCCTTGAATGTAGGCATTGCAGGCTTTAGTGGGCTGCAATCAGGTCTTTCAACAGCCTGTGCACGTCAGTCTGGGCAACATGTCTCTGCAAAAAACAAAATAAAAAAATTCAATAGAGTTTCGGTTCAGTACTGAATTAGAAAAAAAAATTCCTTTTAATGAAGAAAAGGCAAGGACTTTGCTTGCCTTTACTAATGAATTTTTTTAAATATTTAAAAAATAATTAACACTAGTCTTTCTTAAGAAAGAAACTTTCTTAAGCTCTTCCAAAAAATTGAAGTGGAGGCAACACTTTCTAACTCATTGTTTGAGGCCAGCATCAGCATTACCCTGATTCTGAAGCCAAACAAAAACACTACAAATAAAAGAGACAACTATAGGCTAATTATCCTTAATGAGTATGCAAAAATCTTCGAAATACTAGTATATTGAATTCAGCAGCCTCTTAAAAGGATTATACATCATGACCAAATACAGTTTATTCTGGAATGCAAGAGTGGCTCAATATAAAACATTTATCACTATCATTATATCACTATAATATACTGCACTTGGGAGGATGAATTTACAGAATGGGGGGGTAGAGTCCAGTCATCTTCATTGGTGTAGAAAAAGCATTTGGTGCAATCAACACCCTTTCATGATAAAAGCCAACAAATGAGGAGCAGAGTGATACTTCATCATAATAAAGGCCATATATGACAGACCCAGAGCTGACACAGTAGTGAAATATGGAAAACTTTTAAGATCAGGATCAAGACAAGAATGCCTGCTTCTGGCAATTCTGTTTCACGTTGTGCTGAAAGTACTAACAAGAGCAATATGGCAAGAAAAAGAAGTAAAATCCATTAAAATTGAAAAGCTAAGAAGTAAAACTATATTTGCAGAAGTAAACTATATTTTATGTATAAAAAACCCTAAGGAATTCACAAAAAACTTTTTTAATGATTTCAACAGAGTGTCAGGATACAAAATCAAACTACAGAAAAAGTTGCATTTCTACGCATTACCAGTGAACAATCTCAAAAAAAATGGAATCCAAACAACTTCATTTGTGATGGCATCCAAAACTATAAATTTCCCTCTAAACATTTTTTGGGGGGCATATTATAGGTTTTGATATGCTATATTTTCTTTTCTTTTCTTTCTTTTTTTTTTTTCAGTTTTTGGCCGGGGCTGGGTTTGAACCTGCCACCTCTGGCATATGAGGCTGGCGCCCTACTCTTTTGAGCCACAGGCATTGCCCGATATGCTATATTTCCATTTTCATTTAGTTCAAAACATTTATAAATTCCTCCAGGTTTCTTCTTTGACCCATGTGTTATTTAGAAATGTATTGTTTAATCTCCAAGTATTTTTGGATTTTCCAGTCATCTGTTGCTAGTTTCTAGTTTAATTTCATTGTGGTTCAAGAACAAACGTTGGGTCATTTTTATTCTTTTAAATTTTTTAAGGTGTGTTCTTTGGCCTAGAATGTCTTGGTGAATGTTCTGTGTGAACTTGGGAAGAATGGGTATTCTGCTTCATTAGATGAAGTGGTGTAAAAATATCCATTGTAACCAATTGATTAATGAATGGTGTTAGTGAATTCAACTGTATTCTTACTGATTTTCAGCCTGCTGCATCTGTCCATTTTTGACAAAAGTATGTTAGAAGGCTCCAACTATAATAGTGGATTCATTTTTTTTTCCTTTGCAGTTCTGACAGTTTTTGCTTCTTACTGACACTCTGTTATTAGGTGCATACATGTTAAGGATTATTGTTTCATCTTATTTTCTCCATATTATGTATGTGCCTCTTTATCTTTGATAACTTTCCTTGTTCTGAAGTCTGTTCTGTCTGAAGTTATAGGCAGTACTATTTTGTCCTTTTTTTTTTTTTAAAAGTCTTTAGTTAATCATTGTAATTTTTTTACTTTAACATTTCTGAAGGGTTTTTAAATATTTTCTCTCTCAATTTATAATTCTTAATTTATTGTTTTATTGCCTGCTCAAGTCATTTTGGAATTATTGAAATTTTAAAATTTTGTTTGCTGTGTAATTTTTTGTGAGTATTCTTTGAGGCTTTAAAACATTTTTTTTAAAGAGCAGTTTTAGGTTCATAGAGAAATGGAGAGGATTATACATACACTGCCAACTCCCACACACGCGTGGCCTCTCCTGTTATCCATATTCCCACCAGAGTGGCACTTTTTTTGTGGTTGATAAACCTTCCTTGATATATCATTATTCCCAAAGTCCATAGTTTATATAGTGTTAACTTTTGGTGTGATATACTCTGTGGGTTTGGACAAATGTGTAAAGCATGTATCTTTAAAAATTGTCTGCCCTGACTTGGTTATTCACTACTCCCCTCTCATCCCTGGGAACCACTGTTTTTTTTTATTGTCTACATAGTTGTACCTTTTCCAGTGCCAGCCTTTCCAGATTGAATTTCTTCACTTAGTAGTATGCATTTAAAGTTTCTCCATGTCCATGTCTTTTCATAGCTCATTTCTCTTTAGTAATGAATAATTGGTATGTACTACAATTTATTTATCTATTCAAATACTGAAAGGTATTTGGGTTGCTTCTAAGTTCTAGAGGTTATAAAGCTGCTATAAACCATGTGTATGGTTTTGTGTGGACTTAATTTTTTTTAAACTTTATTGAAATTAATATGAGGTTACAATATTTAGATTACATTGTTCTCACTTCTAGGGCAAAGTTCCATTTGTAGAAGAGCCCCTCACCCAGGGGGCGTGTTATCTAATGTGCACTTAGATGAGATCTCGCCTCATGCCATTCCTTATTCTGCCATACGTCCTCCCTACACTGCTCTCCTGCGTCTCCCTACCCATGAACTGGACTGTAATAGGGTTTTATTGTTCCAAGGAACATGTAATTGTTTATATATTGATTTGATATTAGTATGGAGTACATTGGATATTCATCTTTCCATTCTTGAGATACTTTACTAAGAAGAATGTATTTCAACTCCAGGTAAATGTAAAAGATGTAAAGTCTCCATCTTTTTTAATGGCTGCATGATATTCCATGGTATACATTTACCACAGTTTGCTGATCCATTCATGGATTGATGGATACTTAGGTTGCTTCCATGACTTGGCAATTATGAATTGAGCATGTGGACTTAATTTTTGAACCTCTTTGGGTCAAAGCCAAAGAGTATAATAGATAGCTGGATTGTGTGGTAAAAGTCTTCAACCGTAACATACAAAAGTTAATTCAACTATTTTTCTTTGACTCCTATCACTTTTGGCTCACATACTTTGTGACTCTATTAGGTGCATATGCACCAGGGTTGCTATGTCTTTTTGAAGTATTAACCCCTTAATCATTATGTAATGCCTCCCTTCATCTTTCATAACATTCTTTCTTTTGGAGTCTGTTCTCACTTTCTTTTGATTAATGTTAGCGTGGTATGTCTTTTTTCATCCATTTAATTTATGTATGTGTGTTTATTTACAACAGTAAGTTTTTTATAGATAACATATAGTTGTGTTTTGGTCTATTCTGACAGTCTTTTAATTGTGTTTAGAACATTAATATTTAAAGAGATTATTGATATAGTTGAGTTAATATCTGCCATATTTGTTAGTGTTTCTATTTGCCCTTGTTCTTTGCTCATATTTTTGTCTTCCCTACTTTTTTTGATTTTTGTAGTTTTTACTGAGCATTTCATAGGATCTCATTTTCTCTCCTTTCTTATATCAATTATACTTTTTTTTTCTTTTTTACTTTTTAATTGACTGGCTCAGAATTAGTAATATGCACTTACTACTAGTATCCAGATCTCCTGACATCATACTGCTTCATAGATAGTGCAAGTATTTTATAATAATATTTTAAGTTTTCCTTCCATTCCTATACATGTATCATTGATGTGTATTTCCCTTATGCAAAAGTATATATGTGCATATATATATATATATATATACACACACACACACACATAAGTGTACATGATCAAATGTATTGTTACCATTATTATTTTGAGCAAAGTGTTATCTCAATTAGGAATAACAAAGGTAAGTCAAAGTTTTTATTTCATCTTTATTATTTTTGTGATTTTCTTTATGTAGAAAAGACCTGTGTCATTTCCTCCTTTCTGAAAAACTTCTCTCATTGTTTGTAAGACAAGTCTACTGGCAACAGTTTCTCTGAATTTTTGTTTGAGAAAGTCTTCATTTCTTTTTCATTTTTGAAATATCATTTCACAGGCTGTAGAATTCTTAGTTGGTATTTTATTCACTCAAATACTTTAAACATCTCACTCTACTGTCTTTTTCCTTGCTTGATTTCTGATAAGACAGAAAAAATTTTTATCTTTGTTATGTGGTGTTTTTATCCTCTGGCCTCTTTCAAAAATTTTTCTTTATTTTAGTGTTTTTTGTTTTTTTTTGTGGTTTGAAAATGATAAAATTATATGCTTTAGATGTAGATTTAGGGGCAGTTATTCTGCACAGGACTCTCTGAGCTTCTTGGATCTATAATTTGGTGTCTGATACTAATTTAGGGAAAATTCCCTAAAATTCTCAGTCGTGAATGCTTTAAATAATGCTCTGTTCCTTTATCTTTTTTTCCTGGTATCTCATTTGTCATATGTTACACATTTTATAGTTGTTTCATGGTTTTTGGGTATTCTGTTCCGTTTCATGCAGTCCTTTTTGTCTTTTCAGTTTTGGAAGTTACTGTACCCTCAGACTTTTTCCTCATCCATGTCTAGTCTGCTAACGAGCATGTTGAAGGCATTCTTCATTTCTGTTATAATATTTTTTATTTCTAACATTTTTTGATTCCTTCATAGAATTTACATCTCTCAACATATAGTATATATATTTTCTTGCATGTTGTCTACTTTTTCCAATAAAGTCCTTAGCGTATTAATTATGGTTTAAAAACATTCCTTGTCTGATAATTACTGCCATGTATGACCCTGGTTCTATTTTTTGCTTTCTAATATTTCCTGTAATTCTTCCTTGAAGTGTGCACATGATGTATCGCTTGAGTATCTCTAATCTGAAAATCTAAAATCAGATATGTTCTAAAATCTGTTTTTACTCAAAATCAGTTTTTGAGTACTGATATGATGCTTAAAGGAAATGCTCATTAGAGCATTTTAGGTTTCAGATTTTTGCATTAGGGATGCTTGACTGGTAAATACAATGCAAATATTCCAAAATCCAAAAAAATCTGAAAGTCAAAACACTTCTGTTTACAAGCATTTTGGATAAAGGATTCTCAACCTGTACTGGGAAATACTGGGAAATGCACTCATATAAATGGGCCTTTAGGACCCTGTTGGTAAGATGCAGGGAGTGTGCCGTGATTGGGCCCCGGTCTCTGCTGAGCCTGTGCCTGGACTGTTGACTTCACCAGTGCTTCTCTTCTCCTTTCCCCTGAGGTGGGATAGGACGACTGGAGGGGCCGGCTTTGGGTATATCACTTTCCTTCTGTAGAAGACTGGAGCTGTGGGGGTAGGATATTTTCCTTCCTCAGGAAGGTTAGGTTCTGGTGAAATAGTTTCTCCTGAGGTCAGGTCTTGTTACGAAGAATAATGTGCTATGGGTTATTTCAAAGGAGTGCTTTTCTTTCATTGCTAGAAACGTGAGGTGATTTTTTTTTTTTTTTTGTCCAGTATTCTTGTGAGCACTTGGTAAAGCTCCTATAGGTAAAACTCACAAAAGCTGGGGCTTCCCTTTTAATTAAGTCCCCCTGGTGTTTTAACTCTCAGATTTATTCCCACTGAGCTTCCATCAGTGGCAGATTGTGCTGGTTTTCCTACTCTATCCCGTTAAGATTTCTCTTGTGCTGAGTTGTGGTTCTCTGAACTGGCCTGTCTTTCCAGTTTAGGGGAAGTGGTTTGCTCTGTGTCCTCATTTGACGATACTAAGGAGAGTTGGTGAATCTTCAACTTCTTTAGCTTCTCTATTTTTAAGGATAGAATGGTGACTTCTAAACTTCTTACATGCCAGACTAAAAACCAGAAACTTAATTTTTCTTAAATAGACATTGCTATTACTGGATGATCATCTTTATCTTGTTTATTCTCAGATTTATGCTTTATTCTGCTAGATCTGTGGAAAGCCCAAGATGTTTGCCAAATCCCTCTAACTTGGATGACCTAGACCAGGTCTTACTCTACAGTGTGGTTCTTAACTGCCAAGGACTGCCTCTGATATGTCAGACGGGTGCCAGGGCCCAAGGACTGCCTCTGGTGTGTCAAGATGGGTGCCAGGGCTCTTAGCAGGATCTCTCCATTTTGGCAGGATCAGAGTTCCAATGCCTCTAGCACTCCCTTCTTGGATAGAAGATTCTGTATTTAAAAGGGTAGAATGCTATTTCTGTGGTTGGAGTTGGATGCTATTTCTAATTTTTAAATAGAGGACTAATTGTGCTAAATTCAGGGCATCCTAGTATGGATGCTCTTATGGGGCTTGGTTGATGCCCTCTGAAGGTTTTTCTATGAGTTGTAGACAGATGGTTACAATATTGAGAGATTTGAAGACTATTAGAGAACTTGGGAAATATATCAGTTGTAATGATTGACTTCATAGTGCCTGAATAGCATGGGACTTACAGCATCTGTGGGTAAGGGTGGTGGTCGTGATGCAGATAGGCACTGATACAGGTGCTGTCTTCCCTGCCTTGTCCGTTGGTGTTGTCTAAAGTGTAACATCATTACTGTAGTGAGATAATTGACTATTATACTCAAAGAAGTAGTCAGCTATCACAGCTTGGCCTCTGCGCCCCTTTCTCAATGACTGGTTGAGAATGCTGACATGCTGACAATGTCCTTAGAGGTTGTTAACATGGTTTTTACCTTTTCATGGCTACCCATGTGGCCCCTGCCTGTAAGAAAATTTGTTTCTTTATAAAGTCACCAAAGCCACTTGTCAATGTCAAAACACTATGTAATTAGCGTAAATTTCTTTCCCAGTCTGCAGCAGTATGATTTCCACGTTTTAAGTTGAGGTTCTGTCAGCTAGTCTGTGCACAGTGACTCCACCAAAACCTCCTTACTATATATAGATTCTACTCTTTTATTTCTTAATGCTCCAGCTGGTGTACCAAATGTCGAGGTCTCAAGGGGCCTGCTCTTCACTGCTCAAATCTGATCAAATTGAAAAATAAGACAAATAGTGATAGAGGAGAAAACCTATCAGTTTTATCACTCAAATATCTAAGGTGGAGAATGTTGCTTACTGACAGAGCTAAATGGGTCTGTTAACTTGGCTCTGGGGTTTGGTTAATGACTTAGTTGCTAGGAGGGCCACACCAGCAGAATGGCTTCAAATAGAGATGGCTCACTCCCTGTAGGCAGTTTATTCCCAACAAGAAATGTAGAGACAAACTGAGCATACCAAGTTTGGCCAATACACACTAATTAGTGGAGAGATCAGGAATTAGACTAATTTGACTTACTACAGAAGGAGAGAGGATTTTGCCTTGTGTGTGTGTTTTTTTAAAATCACTTTAGACCATCTATGCTGGTTCTTTGCTGTGGAAGATAAGGATTTATCTCATGTATATATTCTTCCCTGTTTCTCATTCTCTCATTCATCCAACATAATTCTATTCTGTTGTAATTTTTGATATGTAAGTATTCAGTATTTATATTTTACAATTATGTACTAATTTTTTTCTCTATAGTACTTTTTAATTGAAATTAGTAAGAATATTTTTTATCTTTACTTAGTTTTTATACTCTTAACACTAATGAGTCCACAGCTTTTCTCTAGTTGCATTAATAACATGATCCTTAATCAGATTTACTGTCTGAATGGAAATTTGGCTGGACAGTCTAGTGTGGACCTCCTGTACGAAGCGTGGCTGTGTTGGTGGTCATCACAGCATTCCACCGTCACCACTGTTGCACGGTTTTCCTTATGTTGCTGTGGGTTGGATATCCTATTTCCCAGATGTCATGTTTTTTTCTTCTTGGTGTATTCTTGTGTTTTGTACAGCAGCAATTCTAGTATCCTCCTGATAAAGAGTATGTGGGAAGTAAATCTTTTGAGAAATTGTTCATCTGAAAGTATCTTTAATTCTAACTTCACACTTAATTTACAGTCTGAACCCTGACACAAAATTCTAGCTTAGAACTAATTTTACTTTAGAATTTGATAGCAAGGCACTGTTGCTTTCTTTTAGTGTTGTAAGAAGTTTACTGCATTTTAAAATTCTGATTTTTTTCATGAAATCTTATTTCTTTTTGAAAGGTTGTAGAATCTTCTTTAAACCCACAATTCCAACATTTTACTATGATTACAATGTGGCTGTTTTTATCATTTGTGTTGGATACATGGATAAGCCCTTTCTGGAAGTTCATATCCTTTCATACTAGAAAACTTAATAGAATTATTTCTTGGAAGTCCCCATTTTCACTGTAGAAACTTTCAGAAAATCCCCACATTTATATCAGTGTTCTTATGTTCTTAGCTATGTGTGGTATGTCTCAGTCCAAAAACCCTGTTTTACTCTGTCCGAGAACTGCATTTTGTGCCATTGCGAGAAAGGGGACAAGGTCAGGCTGTGCAGTAATGGGGTGGGAATCTGAGGGTTTAATTATGTTTTTACCAGACTTTCAAGAATCCTGGTATTTTTAGCTCCAACCTCACTCTCAACTTACAACCCTATGTAGTATAATTGCTTCTTTGGTTTTCTTACTGTTTGTTGGCTTTGGATTCAGCTGTCTCAGGTCCAAGTCAGGTGCTGTTGTACATTTGTTCTGGAAATATACATGCCTCCTTTTATGAACTAAGATCTATTAGCTAATGTAATGAGCATGACAAATACTGCTGAAGAAAAATAATATTTCTAGGTATCTGCAACAACAGTGACATGTGAAATTATCTTTGATTTCTGTTATTTACAAAGTCACAGGTACTGCTAAACTGCTTAATGTTTTGCTTATATTAAGCGAAGGAAAGGCTAAAATACATGCTAGAAGATAGCATGAAAATGAATATGTACTTTTTTCTTCTTATCCACTGAATTCTACCTATGTACCCTGTTTGGAACTCCTGAAATAACTAGAACATAATGGTACATTAGGCTGCAATCATGCTTCCCTATATTTGTCCATTTTGAAGGGGCCTCTTAAATAAGCATAACTCTTCTGGGTCAGCCTTTACATTCATTTAACAAACATTTGTTATCAACTAAAAGGCACTGTGCACCGGAGATAACATTATTCAACAAAACAGACAGACCTCTGTCTTTGTTATATAGAGTTTGCATCTCTAGAGAATGTGTAGTTGGTTACAGTGTAGCCTAGCTTAGAATAACATAGTTTGTATTATGTGTATCACTATCCATGGAAAAACAATTGAACTCACACTTGTTTCTGTTATAATTATTTTACTTGAAACAATTTGGAAGTTAATTTTTTAATTAAGAAAGTAATATTTACTTTACAACTTAGAGAAGAATGATAGGTGAGAGGGAATAAAAATCCACCCATTTTTTAATCAGAATTAAACCACTGTTAACACCTTAGTATATATACGTGAGTCACTACAAAAGTTTTGAGACAGATTGTGTTATGGTCCATTGTTTCACTTCCAAGAAACATAGTTGAAAGCATCCTCTCTGATTCTCCTGTGCAAGTTCAGCATCCTTGCCTTATTTGTGTTGCTGGGAGGGCTTCATTTGTTTCTGTCTGCACGGATTTTACATTTTTTGATTTTTTGTGTATCTTGAAACTTTGACAGTGACCCGTGTATCAGTCTCTTTTCTATGCCCAAATACATTATATACATTTAATTATGCATTACTTCTTTATAAAATTATGCTATAAAAACTTACATACATTTTTATTTTGCTAAATATTTCTTCCATTTCAATGGCTATCTAATATTTAATTTTATGAATATATGTGTGATAATTTTTACCTTGAGGATGTTTTCTTTGTTTTTCTTTTCATTGTTAAAACTTAAGAGAAATAAAGATTTGAATTTGAACCATTGAGGAATCTAGGTACCTTGATGGATATAGTAAGGTAGTTGAAGAAAGGAGGTAGATTAGAAGGTCAAAAGATTTACACAATACTGTTTTAAGTTTTAGATTGCTTACATTTTATCTTATTTTAAAAGTATGTCTTAAATAACTATTTAACCTTGATATTATTATATGAAAACCTCACTAGAAATGTGTTGCCTTTTTGATTTTCTGAGCATTTAGACTGATTTTTTTGTTTGCAGCTGGGCTCAAAATGTAGAGAACTCAAAGATATTCATTTCGGCCAGTGTTACAAGATCTCAGATGAAGGCATGATCGTCATAGCTAAGGGCTGTCTGAAATTACAACGGATATACATGCAGGAAAACAAATTAGTAAGTACTTGTTATTGTCCTTGTACTGTTCATTTTGTTTCTAACATTTGGATTTCTTGAAGTTTGTTTATAAAGTTTTATCGGCATATTTTCATTTTGTGGTTTAGGAGCAAGTACTATTTAATCAGAAGCAAAAATCCTCTCAAGATAATGATTTTATAAATTGATTCTATAACTGAATAGGTGCTTATAGGTACCACTTGCATGTTAAAAATTCCTCACGGGGCTGGACATGGTGGCTCATGCCTGTAATCCTGGCGCTCTGGGAGACGAAAGCAGGAGGATCCCTTGAGCTCAGGAATTAGAGACCAGCCTGAATAAGAGTGAGACCCTGTCTCTAAAAATAGAAAAAGAAAATTAGCCACGCATCATGGTGGGTGCCTGTGGTTTCAGCTACTCAGAAGGCTGAGGCAGGAGGATTGCTAGAACCCAGGAATTTTAAGTTGCTGTGAGGTAGGCTGATGCCATGGCACTCTAGCCTAGGCAATGGGGTGAGACTCGGTCTCAAAATCTTCACCAGCATGAGCAGTGTGTCTTTTCTAAATTCCGACAGTGAACTTATGGTGGTAAATTGGAAAAAATCAATTTTTTTTTTCCAAACACAAGTATGTAGTTGGAGAACCTTCTGGTACCCCTAGGGATTATAATATTTCTAGATCGTTATAGTTACTTCATGTCTTCAAAAAAGTACACTTGTGAAGTAGAGCTTTTTACTTGGTAAGGTGAAAAATAGGACTCAACAAATTAGGGCAGATAATCTCTGTAATTACATAGATTTTATATTTTAAGCACATATTTATGTAACTCTGACACATGTAATGTGTTATATTTAATATATTTAAAACTACACAAGTTTTTCTTGAAATTTAATTCACATATTATAAAATTCAGCCTTTTAAAGTGTATAATTCCTTAGTTTTCACGAAGTTGTGCAGACATCACCAAAATCTAAGTTTAGAACATTCTCATTACACCTAAAAGGAATGCCTTTTGCTATGACTCCCCATTTCTCCATCCCCTGGTTACTGCTAATCTACTTTCTGTGTCCTTGAATTTGCCTGTACTAGATTCTTTTTTTTTTTTTTTATTAAATCATAGCTGTTTACGTACATTAGTGCGGTCATGGGGTACAATGTGCTGGCTTCATATACAATCTGAAATATTTTCATCCAACTGTTGGATATAACCTTCATGGGATTTTCTTGTTTATTGAATGAAAACATTTGTATTCTGCATTTAGTAAGTTTCACCTGTCCCTTCTAAGATGCACCATAAGTGTGATCCCACCATTTACCTTCTCTCCACCCAGCCTCTCCTTTCCCCTCCCCTCCCTTGCCCCTTTCCCTATATTCTTGTGCTATAGTTGGGTTATAGCCTTCATATGAAAGCTATAAATTAGCTTCATAGTAGGGCTGAGGACATTGGATACTTTTTCTTCCATTCTTGAGATACTTTGCAAAGAAGACATATGAAAAAATGCTCATCATCCTTAATCATCAGAGAAATGCAAATTAAAACTACTTTGAGATATCACTTAACTCCAGTAAGATTAGCCCACATAACAAAAGCCCAAAACCAGAGATGTTGGCATGGATGTGGAGAAAAGGGAACACTTCTACATTGCTGGTGGGAATGCACACTAATACGTTCCTTTTGGAAGGATGTTTGGAGAATACTTAGAGATCTAAAAATTGACCTGCCATTTGATCCTATAATTCTCTTACTTGGTTTATACCCTGAAGACCAAAAATCACATTATAACAAAGATATCTTTACCAGAATGTTTATTGCAGCCCAATAATTGCTAAGTCATGGAAGAAGCCCAAGTGCCCATCGACCCATGAATGGATTAATAAATTGTGTTACATGTATACCATGGAATACTATGCAGCCTTAAAGAAAGGTGGAAACTTT
>CAUYON010091141.1:0-17681 GCA_963573935.1 Arctocebus calabarensis
GAAAAAATAATACTTCATTTTATATGGAATCAGAAAAAACCTCGAATAGCCAAGACATTGCTCAGAAATAAAAACAAAGCAGGAGGAATCACACTACCAGACATGAGACTCTACTATAAATTGATAGTAATCAAAACAGCATGGTACTGGCACAAAAACAGAGAGGGAGATGTTTGGAACAGAATAGAGAACCAAGAGATGAATCCAGCTACTTACTGTTACTTGATCTTTGACAAGCCAACTAAAAACCTTTAGTGGGGAAAAGACTCTCTATTTAACAAATGGTGCTGGGTGAACTGGCTAGCGACCTGTAAGAGGCTGAAACTGAACCCACGCCTCTCACTATTAATTAAGATAGACTCTCACTGGATTAAAGACATAAACTTAAGATATGAAACTATAAAAATTCTAGAAGAAAGTGCAGGGAAAACTCTTGAAGGAATCGGCTTGGGTGAATCTTTTATGAGGAGGACTCCCCAGGCAATTGAGGCAGTATCAAAGATACACTACTGGGACCTGATCAAATTAAAAAGCTTCTGTACAGCCAAGAATATAGTAAGTTTAGCAAGCAGACAGCCTTCAGAATGGGAGAAAATATTTGCAGGTTATGCCTCTGACAAAGGTTTAATAACCAGAATCCACAGAGTACTCAAACGTATTAGCAAGAAAAGAACAAGTGATCCCATCTCAGGATGGGCAAAATACTTGAATAGAGACTTCTCTAAAGAAGACAGGCGCACAGCCTATAGAGACATGAAAAAATGCTCACCATCCTTAATCATCAGAGAAATGCAAATCAAAACTACTTTGAGATATCACCTAACTCCGGTAAGATTAGCCCACATAACAAAATCCCAAAACCAGAGATGTTGGCGTGGATGGGGAGAAAAGGGAACACTTCTACACTGCTGGTGGGAATGCACACTAATACGTTCCTTTTGGAAGGATGTTTGTAGAGTACTTAGAGATCTAAAAATTGACCTGCCATTTGATCCTATAATTCCTTTACTAGGTATATACCCAGGAGAGAAAAAATCACATTACAACAAAGACATCTGTACCAGAATGTTCATTGCAGCCAAATTCATAATTGCTAAGTCATGGAAGAAACCTTAGTGCCCATTGATCCATGAATGGATTAATAAATTGTGGTACATGTATACCATGGAGTATTATGCAGCCTTGAAGAAAGATGGAGACTTTACCTCCTTCATGTTTACATAGATGGAGCTGGAACATATTCTTCTTAGCAAAGTATCTCAAGAATGGAAGAAAAAGTATCCAATGTACTCAGCCTTACTATGAAGCTAATTTATAGCTGTCGTATGAATGGTATAACTCAACTATAACACAAGAATATAGGGAAAGGGGCAAGGGTAGGGAGGGGAGAGGGGAGGTTGGGGAAGAAGGGGGGTAATTGGTGGGGCCACACCTACGGTGCATCTTAGAAGGGTACAGGCGAACCTTGCTAAATGCAGACTACAAATGTCTTCATATAATAACAGAGAAGTTGCCAGGAAGGCTATGTTAATCAGTTTGATGAAAATAGTTAAGATTGTATATGAAACCAGCACATTGTACCCCTTGATTGTACTATTGTACACAGCTATGATTTAATGATAAAGATAATAAAAAAAATCCATGTGAATCTTACATGTTTGCTCCATAAATATTTTTACTTACTTTGATAAGAATATGGCCCTCCAAATCTTTGAGTAATATCTATGCCTGAGGAGCACTCCACCAGCTGGAGAAGCAGAGCTGTGGGTGAAGGTAAGGGTGCAGTCTGGGTTACAGTAGCATTATCAACCTTTTGGTTTGCCTAGGAGTGAGGGGTTTCCTGGGATGTGAGACCTGCAGACCTCTTTCTCTAATGCTGAGAAAGTCTCAGCCAAAGCAGGCTGTGTTAGGGATTGCAGTTAGAGAAAAGATGGAACCAGAGTTAGTGAAACAGACCCCTTGAAAGTGGGTAGAATGGGGTGGTCAAGAACATGAGCTATCAAGACTTGGATATTTTGTTCATTTTTCCAACCGACTGTATGTGAATCTCTTCGAGCCTTTGGCTCATCTCCTTTAAGGTGGAACTAACAGTGATGCCTCCTGTATAAGATTATTGTGAGGTTTACGTGATAAATGAGCAGTAACAGCAGCATTATTGCTAGTTATACCCATCTTCCCTGGGGGCTGATTTTTAGGGTTCTCCACCCAGTGGCATAACCAAAATGCTTTGGGTCAATTTCCCTACCACCTGCAGAGGGAAGTGGATGTGACTATTGGCTGGAGGCAAAGAATTGATCTCACCTCTGGTCCCAGTTCTGCCACTAACTCAAGGCATTTCCTCCTCTTGGGCTTCTGTTTCCCTATCTGGAAAATGAAGAGGTTGGATAGAACAATTGCCAAAGCCCTTCCATCTAGAACATTCTTGAGATCTGGAAGTTGCTTCCTTCACTTGGGACTCTTTTCAGTGTTTCATGGAGCGTCTTACGATAAAGCTTTTTAGGAAATTTTGAATCAGTTTGGCATTGATAAACACAGCCAGATTGCTGCTGTGTAGAACAGAAGGGAAAACATAGTCGGTCATCAGAAGATTCATGAGGCGATTTGGGACACTTTCCCTTGCACAGGCACAGAATCACAGCTTTGAGTTAGGACCTGCCTTTTGCACATGAAAGCAGACATTGTAGAATCATTTAGGGGTACTGTGGTTCACAGAGGGGAAGTATTTTGCCCTAGGTCACATGGCAAACCCAGATTGGGCATTCTAGTCCAGTGACAATTTTATCAAACCACATCTCTACTCAATCCAGCTTCCTAGGGCTTGTTCATCTGCAAAATGAAGAGAGATATTGTTGAGCTTAGATGGTCTTTGAGATCTTTTTTTCTACCATATTTGTCTACTACCTCTTGAGATATAAGAACCAGGCACAGCAATTGGGTAAGAGCTCAGGGCTGTAATGGCTGCTGTCCAAGGTGCTGAAGGACACGGGGGTCCAGGGCTGGCCACAGGGCGTCCGAGGTTGAGGGGAGCAGAAGGGACTTCCTTCACCCTGAAATCACTCTCTCTTCTTACAGGTCCTATCAATCACTGTATCTCTCCTTCTGGAGTCTTAAGGGCAGCAAATTTCAGGTGCCTGTGGAAACAGAACAGAGCAGCATTATGCCCCTGACTGTTATCCTGACTGAGGTCCGGAGACTGTGTGTCCTGGTTTGGGGGCAGTTCAGCATCAGGGACACTAAAGTCAAGCTCTCTCTCATCCATCTCAGGATCTCCCCATGAGCTCCTGCTGGGGAGGGGAGTTGGTATTCCAGGAGATGGAGGTAACTGGATGTGACACTTACTCAATAGATGCTGGATAAATTAGGAAGAAGTGACATCCAAGGGTCACAGTGTGGCTGTGATCCAAGACCCCAGATGGGCTCTGAGGACCATGATGGGCATATAGGAGATAGGGAATCTAGGCAAGCAGGGAAGGGAGACTTAGTGGATCAGATCAAAGTCTGGAATTAGACCAAGTCAGAGAATGTATTCACAAAGGGAAGACAGATTGGAAGAGGCAGAAAGGAAAATAACAGATGTGCTGGGTGATCAGCTCCTCCTTTAATTGCCTTCCACATAGTTAATCACTGCATTAGCCAATTTGTATGTGTGGTGTCATTAAACATTTCAGCAGCCTAAGGGGAAAAATACATGATCACCATTTTAAATTTAGGATAAAGAGCCTCAAAAATGAAGGGACTTGTCCAAAACCTCTCAGGTGGCAAGTGGCAAACTTGAGATTCGGAATCAGCTGTCTCTATCGCTTCTTGGCCTTTTGGCTAAGGTCAAGTGTGGATCAATTGTCTCCACCTATTATGTCCACCCTGATCAGCCACATCCTCCTCTGCCCATGAGCACAGTGAAGACGGGAGTTTTGGCCTTGCTACAAGAGTGAGTTTTGGTCCCTGAGCAAGCAGGATGGGTACAGAATTGTGCCCCTCTGTGCTGTCTGACTTTTGGGTGAGTGCTTTAAGTTGGCACAGCCCAGCAGCCTGTTCCTGGGAGAGAGGGCAATGCGCACCGGGTAGTGTCTCATGACTGGCAGGGGCTCTCAGTGGCTGCAAGGAGAGAGGCATGGGCATAGTCATCTGTCAAGCCATCAGAGAAAATTGGCCTTTGGGTCATCTTTGGCCCTTGCTCCAGGGGTCACTGAACACTGGCTCACTCAGTAGATGTGTTGGGGACATCAGGCATCTTTTCCTTCTTGAGATCATGAGACTCCTTGAGTAGCAGTAAGAGTTACCATGGTTGAATATCAATTTAACTCATTTTAACAAACGTCTGTGGAGTGCCCACTGGGTACCAGGCACTGGAGCTACTACAGTGACCCCTGCCCGGCCAGAAATGGCAGCTGGACTCCCTGCCCTGTCCACGGTGGCTGCTGTCACTGTCATCAAGCCAGAGCTTCCCTTCCATGCTCTTGCCTCTCCTGCTGCTCAGTCTCAGCCACTCCCTCACCCCCATGATATGTTGGTATGAGTTCTTAAAAATATGTGGTTATTATTTTTAAAAAATGTTCTCAGAGCTGGCAGATTGGGCAAAAGCAGGCGAATGAAGGAAAAACCACAGAGCCACACAGGGAAGTTCTCCCTGTTTATCCCACGAGAAATAACCAGGTTAACTCAAACTGATTCAAGGCCAGCCGTAACTGAAGAATAAAAACAAGCCAGTTAGCTTCATTTTCTTAGTCTAGGATTAATCTATTCATCAGCTTAGCTCACGGGGAGGAAACATACTTCTTCATATAGTTTTCAAACTAAAAATAAATGCCTCATTAAGTTAAACATATTAGGCTGAGAACAGTATCGATGTCAAGCAGACTAATGAATGTCATTATAGGGAACACGTGGTGGTCCTCAGAGGGCTTGGCTGGCTCCAGGAGTGCTCTGCAAGTCCCAACTGCTGTGCTATCTGAGATAGAGGCTGAGAAGGGGACAAAGGGAGAGAAAGGGAATATTCCTAGAGCCTTGGCCATCCTTGTGATTGACTTTCCCTGGTTAATTCAGGCAACTTTGGCAACTTGAGAAAGGGCTTGTGGTAAGGGAAGGTCCTTGTGTGATGTCATTCATAGTTGCTTCCTGGTGGAGAGAAATAAGCTTTAGCCCCTAAAACAAGAGGGAGAGCTGAGGGATTGGGGTTTAGACATCTAGTGTCGGGTGCTTTCCTATCCGAAAGAACCCCCCAGCAGAAGCCTCTCCTGCCCCCAGCAACCTTCACCGAGCCAGGCATGTGCTCCTGTCATCTTGTGGAAGTCTCTTGGAGTTCCAGTTAGATATTTCTGCTTGGTATTGAATATAAGGAAACTGAGTCTCAGAATGTTAAATGAAGTACCCAAGGTTCCCTTTGTAAGTGGAACAATTGAGATTTGAACCTAGCTCAGTCTGACTCTGGGTGGAGAGACCCTCTTAGGGCCACATGGATGCCCCTCTAACATAGGCCATCTCCAAAGTCTTCCTGTTACTTGCCTCTGAGTGGAGGTTTTCCCAAGTTCTTGGGTGTTCACAGGAAAAGAACTTCAGTATGTACCACATAAGCTAAGCAAGTAAATGCTTTATTGAAAGCAAAAATATACTCTCAGGGAGAAGAGTGGCAGGCTGGAAAGAGGGAAGCTGCTCTGAGAGGAGGTGATTTTAGACCTATTTTAGTCTTACTAATTGAGGGGAGTAATATTCAAGGCCAAGGCATTGGCTTTTACTGAGAATTTGGGTAATTATTCCTAGAATTGGATTGCCTCCTGTTTTCATACTTTATGTGGTTGTTTTGGAACTGTCATGGTGATGTCAAAGGTGAGAAATTTTAAAATGACAATGAAAATGATATTGTAATTAGCTCAATTTCATGTACAGTGGCAGAGCTGATCAAGGTAGGTACTTGCCTGTGGTTATCAGCCTCTCTTGTTTAAGACTGTTCACTTTAATGCCTGCACCCCCTCCTAGTTGCCTGCTCTAACACTCCCCACTCTCTTACGCTAAGAGTCTGGATAACCGCAATTGTAAAGGTGTGATGAGCAGTTTCCCTGTGAGCACACAAAAGGAAATAATTAGAGGGGTCATATGCACCAAGGACCCAGCTCAACCTGCATGTGGCCCCTGCTCAGAAACTTACTGACTAGGAGTCCTCGGCAAATATGCTCTCTGAGTCTCAGTTTCCTTATCAATGAAAGGAGAGTGGATATTTCCCACTCACAGGCTTATTGTTAGGATTAAGTGAGCTAATAAAGAAAAGCTTCTGAGACATATTGGCTGCTCAGGACACACTGGCACCTCCTGCTCTGTGCTGGACTCCTGGTCCAACCAGTTGGGATCTGGTCCTTGGTAAATTGACCTGTCCTTACCTGGCTGATATACAAAGAACCAGAGCTGTCCTTTCTGGTATTCAGCTCCAAACCCTGCAGTGGGCACACATTCCCTGAGGGCCAGGACCCAGGTGTCAAGAAGGACACAGAGATGACCATAGTATGGTCCAGTAAGCCAAGTGGTGAGATTAACACATGGCACCAGCATTGAAACATAGCTGAGTACAACTGCTTTGGAATCAGAGAGGTAGAGTGTATCAGTTAGCTATTGCTGTGTAACAAGCTATCTCAAAACTTAGTTGCTTAAAATTATAAGCATATATTTAGCTTAGGGGTCTGCAGGTCTTTTGGCCTTGGCTGGGCTTGGCTGGGATTAATAGCACCTCAGGACAGCTGGTGTGTGGGATGGAGGCTGACTGGTCCAGGAGCGCCTGGGCCAGGATGGCTTTTTTCAGCTCCATGTGCTTTCATCCTCCAGTGACTGGCTCAGACTTGTTCTCATGGTGAAAGCAGATTCCAGAATAGAACAGATGTGCTCAAGGCCTCTTGAGGCTTAGAAATGGTACAATATCACTTCTGCAACACTGTAGTGGCCTAAGCCAGTTAGAGGGTCAGCTTGGAGGAAGGAGTGAGGACACAGATTTTACCTTTTGAAGAGAAGGCTTGCAAAGGGCATGAATATAGGGAAGAGTGAGAAACTGTGACCCACTTTGCAATCTGTCTGCCTTGAGAGGTGTCAAATCTCATCATTAAGACCTCTAACTTCTATTGTGAGGGGAGATTTCAAGCAAGAATCAGGGAAATCAGAGCAGGGGATCAAAGAGAGTTCATCCAGCTCTCTGACCAGCCTTGTGTCTGAGCAAATGTCCCCTCATTCAGGAAGGATCAGTTGGGAAGAGGTGGGGCTGTAGAACCGGAGGATAGAAAATCCCTACAGGAAGAGAGAGGGTTGGCTTTGAATACAAGAGAGCTGCCATGTGAAAGAGGATGCAGATGCCCTCTGTGTGGGCTGAAGGAAGGAGTTTTCAACAGTCTAAGCCGTGCAGAGATGGAGTAGACTACCTTGAGAGGTGATGAGCTCCCTATCCTTGGTGGCGTGCAAATAGGAGCCAGAGGGAGGAAAATAGTGAGATGAAATGGGTCAGCTCTGGTGTTAGGCAGACCTGACTTTGATTTGCAACTTGGTATTTCAGTTAGAATCACTTTAACTCTGCGAGCCACAGTTTTCTCACCTGTAAAAAATGGGGATAACAATGTTATTGCATTAGGGTATGGTGAGGGTTCCCCCTGTGCAGGCCGGGAGCTGAGGGCAGCACTACTGTCAAGCTGTATTCTTTTACCGAGGGGATTCTGGCATCACATGAGGCTCCAGGCCCTTGTCCATTTTCTACATTCAGTCTTTGGAAATGATAATATCCATGTGGCAGGGGTAGGAGGTTCTTCCTCCCCTTGCTCCCCAGCCCTCACTCTGGAAAAAAAAGGTTTCTGCTGGTTCAGAATCCTGGCGTTGAGAGGCTATTTCTGGTTTCCTCTCCCCAGGAGCCCTGTGCCTGAGGATGGCCAATGCCCAAACTGTGGAGGTGGTGGGGACCAGAGCCCATTCCCAGACATGTCCATGAGGTTTGGTGGACACAGATCCTTTCTGGTGGGGATAATCTGGAAGGGGCTGCTCAGTTTCCTCCATGAGGCCGATGAGACTCTTTTGATTTCCTAGTTGGACTCAGAAATGAACTTAATTTCAGTTGGAGGAAAAATAATTAAGACTTGTAAACCCTTGTAGTAAATGTCACCACAGGGCTCCTGGCAGCCCGGCAGTGGCCCAGGCGGTTTCATCATTCCTTGGTCTTATCTCAGGCCCCCTCCTGAGTGATTGGCCACTTAGCACTTGTTAATGGATCCAACTTCCACAGACTCTAAGTGTTTTCTTGGAATTGATCTTCCTGCGAAAAGTATGCTTTGGAGAGTGGAATAACTGTCAGAGAGCCTTAAATGAATTGCACTTTATCAAGCGGAAAAAACAACGTGCTTGAACACAGCTCCAAGGGACCTGGAGAGGCGGGGCAAGGAGGGAGGCCCGGGAGGCTGAGCTCATTTCTTCCCGCAGGGTCTGGGCTCACCAGCCCTGTGTTAGATCCTGGATCATTTTCTCTGCTGGTGGTGTGGCATTTCCTGCCCATGTCCCTACAGGTCTGAGTCACTCTACATTCCCCTGGGGGCGGTGGTGGTGGTGATGGCTTTGCCTGCAGAAAGGAGGTGGGGAGGGGTCCACTGTCTCCTAACCACCTCCATCCTTGGCCTCCTCCCTCCTGGCCCCCCCCCATCTGCTGAGGAATGAGCTCTGGAGACATTGGGCAAAAGGGGATGCAGGGCCCCCAATTCCCAGGGAATGTGGCTGTGTGGAGAGAGCTTACCAGAGTCGGGAGACTCCTCTCCCCCACATAGAGCCCAAGGAGGGGACTCAGTTCATCCAGACACTCACTCAGCAAACCTCTGCCAAGGGCCAGCCTGTGCCTGGCTCTGGGCTGGGGCAGGGGCTGGAGATTCTGGAAGGATAAGCCATGGTCCCCAACGTATGCCTGCACACAGAGAGGCCACATCAACCTACACACCAGTCACTTCTGCGCCCTCACCCTACTTTGTGTCCACTTAGCATGTGTCACCTCCTGACTCCAGCTGCAGCTCTCTCTGTCAATGTCTGTCTCCCCCGGGGATGTCAGTTCCCTTGGATGGGGCTCCTGGTGGGCGGCAGACGCTCTGCTGTGTGGATGCAGGTCACTGAACATGCTCTAGGGGACAGGGCAGGAGGCACAGGGTCACAGGTGTCCTCAGTGAGCATCTTCCCTGGTGTGTAGGGGCCAGTGTGCAGGGGGTACGGATGGGGCACCCTCCCACTTAGAGTCCCTGTGCACAGAGCATCTGGGTCTCAGAATGAGAAAACGAGACTCTCCCGGGACCGGCACAACACAGTCCTGCCAGATACAGGAGCGTCTCCATGCTGCTGCCAGGCCAGGAAGATGTGGCATGGCTATGGCCTGACTCAGCTCAATGTACCCTTGGAGGGAGAGTGGGCTCAGTTGGGGTTTCTGTGCTGTGTCCAAGTAATAGAGCCTTAGCTTTCTGCTCACAGGAAGTTTCAGCTTTCTGGGCATGGCTGCCCTGTTGGTGGAGTTGGGCATTATGTGTTCTTTGCCAAGGTGGCCCAGGTGGGGGCTGAGCTGGGCTGTCTCCACTGAGCTGGGTTGTGTCCAAGCTTCTGGGGAGGTAGCTTCTTTCTAAAACTGTTCATTGACTTTGGCAGGAGCAGGCGAGACACCTGCTACTGAGACTTAGCAAGTGATTCCTGCAGGCATCTGGGGAGTGTGCGGTTGGGTCACAGCCCAGGGCTGAGGGGCTGCCACTGTCTTGGTGGGTCTGGGTTGGGCATGAGTAACTTTGTGCAGGTGGTAATGCTACAGTGGGGCTCTAGGCACAGAGGGACTGTGGGGTCACTTCCAGATTTAAGGTCAGTGGGGCAGGAGGCTGTGGCCTGTTGGGACCTGTTGGTTGAGGGTCACAGGGGCCCCCAGGTCCTAGACAGAGTCCAGGAACAACCACTTGGGCTCAGGCTTTGGGGCACCGAGACTAGAGTTCACATCCCAGCTCTGCCACCTTGGGCAAATCCCCTCTGAGCTTGAGTGTCTTCATCTGCAAAATAGAGATAATCAACCTTTTAAAAATGATATATCAGTAAAGAGCAAGGGCTATGGAGCCAGATTGCCTGCATCTAAATCCTAGTTCTCCTATTTTTAAGCCATGTGACCTTGAACTGTTCATGTAACTTCTCGCCTATAATATGTGGTGATAATACATCTACCTCATTGGGATGCTATGAGGATTACAGGAATATGCACTGAATGAGCTCAGAAGTGGGACCTTGCCTGCATGTAGTGGGCACATATGGGCGTTCCTGCTATTATTATTGCTGTTTATAACCAGTCACGGCCATCTTCTGCTCAGAGCACCCCCTGGCTTCCCATCCTGGTTAGCATAGAACTCAGAGTCTGAATGGCCTCATGCCAGCCACCCCTCTGAGCTCCCCTCTTAGCTCTTCCCTCTTGTCCAGCAACACCGGCCTCCTGGCTGGACACTCCTGCCTCAGGATCTTTGCGCGCACTCTTCCCTCCGCCTGGAGTGGTCCCCCAGAGACTCCGTTCCCTTACTTCCTGCAGGTCTCTATCAAATGTTACGCAATCACTCTCTCTGGCCACAGGCCTCCCCTGTCACCCTCTCTTAGTGTATTGGGACTGCTTAGCAAAAGACCTCGGGCTGGGTAATATATAAATAACAGAACTGCATCACTCACACTTCTAGAGGCTGGGAATTTCAAGGTCAAGGTGCAGGCAAATTTGGTGTCTGGTGAAGGTCCATTCCTCATAGATGGCATCTTTTTGCTCTGCCCTCACATGGCAGAAGGGGCAGACAAGCTCCCATAGGCAGCTTTCATCGGGGCACTAATCCCACTCACAAGAGGGTCTTCTGCATGACCTAGTCATTGCCCAAAGACTCATCTCTTAATACCAACACACTGGGGATTGGATTTCAACATGTGAATTTTGCAGGGACACAAACATTCAGACCCTAGCACCCTCAACCCCCTACCCTGCTTTGTTTCCCTTTGTGGTAATGACCTGATGTATTGTTATGTGGTAATTTGTTAATTGATGTCTCTTTCTTTTTTTTTTTTTTGAGACAGAGTCTCACTATTTGCCCTTGGTAGAGTGCTGTGGCATCCCAGCTCACAGCGACCTGAAACGATTAAGCGATTCTCTTGCCTTAGCCTCCTGAGTAGCTGGGACTACAGGGGCCTACCACAATGCCCAACTATTTTCTTGTTGTAGTTGTCATTGTTGTTGGGCAGGCCCGGGCTGGCTCCAAACCCGCCAGCCCTGGTGTATGTGGCCAGCACCTTAGCTGCTGAGCTAGAGGTGCCAAGCCAAGATTGATGTCTCTTTCACCAGACTATGAGCTCCACGGGGCTGGACATGCAGACCTTTGACTGGCCAGGTCTGGGGCCACATGGAGCGTTCTTGGAACCAAGGGCAGAACCCATCCCAGAGGCATGGAGGGAGAGTGGAGAGGTCAGACCTCCACCTCCCCAAGAAAAACCCAGCCCAAATCAGAAGTCCATGAATGGTGGATGTGAATGGCTAGAGTGGGAAGGGCAGCGAGGCCTGGAGGGAAGGTGGAGGTCAGGGACTAGGAGATGAAAGTGGCCTGGATCTCACAGCTCCCTGTCAAGTAGGCCAGAGAAAGAACAGGGGCTGTGGGCAGGTCACCTCCTAGCTGCGTGAACACCACTCTGATTTCAGTTCTATGTTGGCAAAACACTCTGCACATATAGGGGTACCCTCCTGCAGAGAGTGCCTGATGAACGGGGCTGCTGTTAGCAACACTCGGAGGAGGGGGCACAGATACACAGACAGCTCTGTGGTTGGACTGGGAGGCATCTGCTGTGTGGCCCCAGGCCCGAGGCATGGCCCCCTTTCCCTGATTCTACAGGACAGGAATCATACAACACTCCTCCAACCTCAGGTCATCCCCAGCCCCAGGGCTAAGGAGCTGAGCCTCTGGGTCCTGCTTGGTTCCCACTGGCCATTCAGACCCTGCTCCACTGAGCCCCCATGGCTTATCCCTTTGGCCTGCAGAGGCAGCTTGGTGCCCTGTGAGGAAGACATTTTCTAGTACCAGAAAAATGCAGAAAAAAGGAAGACTCCTTGGGGGATGCTCCCCACGTAGAACTGTGCACGGACTGGCCCAGTTCCAGGGTTTGCTGAGCTCCTCTGCCTTCCTCCGACTCTGTCTGGCCTCCTCCCCATCAGGTGACCCTTCCCCCTGGGTCTGCTCCTCCCTGGCTCACCTGAATCAGACCACTTGTGTCCTGGATGGGGGCGGGAGTCCTAGGGGTAGAGAGAGAAGGGGCCCGGGTGGGGTCAGAAGGTGGCAGAAGCAGATCAGACTGGGCTTCTCAGATAGAGCCAGGAGCAAGGAGGGTCTTCTAGTGAGAGGGGAAGCCATGGAGGCTTAAGGGTGGGTTTCATGGTCTGATTTACATTTTAGGAGCAAGAGAAGAAGGTGCAGCCTCAGATAGGCGGCCAGACACATGAGTGTGGAGGAGGAGGGGCTGGCAGGGGAGACTGAGCTTCCAGGGCTCCTGGGACCTAGACACACCTGCTCTGGGCGCCTGTGCAGGGGCAGCTCTGGTCTAGTAGGGCTGAGTGGACCCTAAGATACTTTTGATGGGCTCCCAGGCAACGGTGCTGCTGCTGGTCCATGGGCCAGGTGTTGAGAAGGAAGGGGTGTAGAGATCATCTTGTTCATGCAGTTACTTAACCATAGCAACCCAGGGCTTGCGGGTGGTGTCCATATATATCCTTACTGCCCTGGGATGCAGGAAGGAGAGGACAGGCTCGGCCCTGCCCTATAGTTGACCCCTGAGCTGATGTGATCCATTCTCCTTAGCTCTCTGACTTGTCTCCACGCCCCAAACAGGTTCCTGGGACAGAGGAGCTGATTTTCCCAGCGTGGACAGAGTATGTGTTCTAGACTGTCACCCTGTAGGTTTGGAGGGGTGCTCTGAACAGGCTTGGGGCTGGGCAGGGATACTCTCAGCAGGAGGGAAACCACGGGTATTTCCACATGGTGGGGAGCTATGGCCCTTGCTTTGCAGATGAAGAAACAGACTAATGGGGCTCAGGTCCCTGCAGAGATCTCAGGCTGCTCGCCTGGACTCTGAATGCTATGGTCTTTCCAAAGCTCCCTTCAGCGCCCCAGGATTTGCAGCTTTCCACCTGGGGGGAGGCACAGCTTCCTTCCATTACACAGGCCTGGGCAGTCAGTACAGTTTAATCTCATGCTCAATTACTCTACCCAAATGGGAGCTGAATTAAAATTTCATTATGATTGTTGTTGCCTATTACCTAAATAGTTGAGTGGTGGTGAACATATGTGCCAGAGTCCAGCAGTCCCACCACTGAGATCCTCAGCCAAAACTTTCTAACCTCCATAAATCAACTTTGATCACAAGCCACCATGTCCACAGTGGAGCAGGCCCCTTTGCAGACATAAGGTCCAGTGACTGTTTACTGAATAAGCCCCTCTCGGGAGCAGGGCTGGGGTTTCAAGCAGCATATGCTGGCCAGATGGTCGCAACCTCTGGTTCTAGAGATGATCCCTGACATTTGCTTGGTGCAACTGATGGGATGATTCCAGGTAAACAACACCAGGAGGGATTTACGAGGAGGCGACAGCTCAGGTTGTACCTGCAGTTTACTGAAAAGCACATCTCTGCAGACAGGGGCAGCGGGAAGGAGGGATGTGTGTGTGTCCCCTTCTCCTCTGACCCTTCAAGTTTCCCTAGAGTCAGGCAGGTGACTTTAGGGTGGTGGACTTGTAGCTCCTCATTTTCCCCACAGGGTGGGTCTAAGGGATACTCTCAGCTAAATGCCTGGTACAAAGTAGGCACTCAGATTAGTGTTCAGATTAGGCAGCCAGAGCTGGGGCGGGTGGTGATCCAATTCTCATATGTCCTCCTACTGATGGTCTGGGGATGCCCCAGCCATAGCCTGGCAGCAGGAGGTTGGGTCCACCTTGAGATGCACCAGATTTGGATAAAGAAAGAGGCCTCCACTAAAGCAGGTGCCTCCCAGCCTTGTAAGCTGCTTTCTCTGTTACCTCCCCTATATACCACTCACTTTCAAATCCTTGCTGCAGGGTCTGCTGCTGGGGAACCTAAGACGGGGGTGGGGAGTGAGGGAGTGTGAGTGGGGGAGTGACCAGCAGGGCCAAGACTGACCTAAGTTGTGAGGAACCAGCTATCAGGTACCAGGCAAGGATCCAGGTGAGGATTTGCAGCTAATGCTCAGAATTGCAGAGCTACTCTTGATGCATTTCCAAGGGAATAGAGGGACAGACCCTTTGGGCCAATTTTTGTCTTAGTTTCCTGAATTTTCTGCCTTGGGACATGATCAGATTTTATCTCATCTGAAGAGGGTGAGATATTTTTTATCTGAGCAGTTGCTAAATAAAACATGGTGGGTGTCCTGGGGAGAGGATCAGGGAGAGGCTCCCTATGTCACCATATACTTTATTTAATATTTAATTATTTAACATTGAGACTGAGACCCTAATGTTATACTATATATACAACATTAATAGGATTTTTACGTACATACATATTTATAAAATCACAGCGTCACAAGTGAGGGGCGTGCAGTGTAGAAAGGAATTTCACACATTTGTACTTTACGAAAGGATTTGACAGAGTCTTCCTTGAAGCGTTGTGCTCTGCAGGGATGAACGGGAAAAAAATTTCATTTTCAAACATTTTCTTTTCACTCTCTGTTGCAACCTTAAAAGCACATTTAATTTCTCTCTCAAATTCTCTTCCATTGAAACATCACTTTTCCCCCAAGCTCCTGCTAAGTGCTGGGCACTGGGCTTTTGAGGGGGGGACTAAGATGAGTAATATCTATGTTCAAAGGGAGACAGACACTGCACACGTGCCACAGAGGAGGCTTTTAGAGAAGAGTGTGCCTGGGATGCTGTTGTGGTGGGTAGCTCTGCAACTCTGAGCATTATCTGCAAATCCACGTAGCAGGCGAGCATGAAGAGAGAGAGCCTTTTGGTGCTTGGGGCTGGAGGGGAGACCACAAAAGTTAACAGTGGGCAGAAGGTACCCAGAGAAAGAGACATCCCTGGGTATGTCCCACTAGAGTGACATTTTTTGCAAACAAGACAATCACAAGGCAATATGTTGTCACAATGATGTTTGAAACTACCACCAAAAAGGCAGTGGAGGAAGCCTGTGACAGCAAGTTCCAGGGCCAACCAAAGAAGACAGGTAAGGAATGAAGGCTCTTGTAGGGTTTTTGGTTTCCCACCAGACAGGCACAGCCCCTGTAATGCATCCTTCCTCCAGGGTGGTCCACTCAATTTTGAACCTACTTATGCCTCTGACAACGGTGGGGTTGTGGGTCCCTGGAGCAGGAGGCAGTGATTTGCTTTTTTTAATCTATTTTTTCCCCCTGCAGGAGAGTGGGTCTGAGTCCATGAGCCCTGAGTGCAGCTGAGATAAGAATGTCAGGGGTGACTTGATGTGGGCAGCAACAAGATGCCTGTTCCTGATCTTAGGGGAAGACAGTCTTTAATTCTTAAGTGTAATGTTAGTTGTAGGTCTTTCACAGATGCCATTTACCAGATTCAGGAAGTTTCCTTCCATTTCCCAGTTTGCAAAGAGTCTTAATTTTGAGTGCATGTTGGATTTTTTGTCAAATGCTTTTTTCCTGCATCTGTTGTGATTTGGTGTGATTTTTCTCTAGTCAGTCAATGTAGTATATTACATTGGTTAAGGTGGGGTCTTTTTTTGGTGACATTTCTTATTGTAGTAAAATATACCCAACATAAAATTGACAGTTTTAACCATTTTTAAGTATATTGATCAGTGGCATTAAGTAAATAATACTATTGTACATCTCTTGAACTTTTTCATCTTCTTGGACTGAAACTCCCATTCAATAATGACTCTGCAGTCCTGGGTAACCACCATCTACTTTGTATTTCTGTGAATTTTCCTACTGTTGACATCTCATGTAAGTGGATTCATACAGTATTTGACTTCTTGTGACTTCTTATTTTACTTACCATAATGTCCTAAATATTTGTCCATGTTGTAGCATGCAATAAAATTTCCTTATTTTAAAAGACTGAATAATATTCTATTGTGTATCATTTCCCTTAGCCATTCATCTGTTGATGGACATTTGGGTTGTTTTCACCTTTTGGCTATCGTGAGTAAGGCTGCAATGAATGTGGGTGTACAAATCTCTCCTAGAGATTTTGCTTCAATTTTTCCCTTGTATACCCAGAAGTGGGATTGCCAGATCCAATGGCAATTCTATTTTTAATTTTTTGAGGAACTTCCATACTATTTTCTTTTTGAAAGATTTTTTTCTTTATTAAGTCATATACCCATAGGTCATGAATACATTTATGCATATGTGGGGTACAATGTGTTGATTTTTTAAATACAATTTGACATGCTTACCTCAAACTAATTAATATAGCTTTCACTTCATTTACTTGATTATTGTATTAAGACATTTATGTTCTATACTTGATAGATGTGACTTGTACCCTTACAATATGCTCCATAGTTGTGGTCCCACCGTTTACTCTCCCTATATCAAAACGCCTCCCTCCCCTCCCTTATTGTTTCTTTGATCTCCATGCTTGAAATTAGTGAGTTCAAGAAATCTTCTTCTTCTTGGTTATGTCTAGGGAGAGGGTGTGATTCCAGATGTTGATCCTTTTCTTCCATATTGTCAAATTTCTGGGTATAGAATTTCTTATAGTATTGAGAGATAATCTCTTGTGCCTCTTTGATATCTGTTGTTATTTGCCCTTTATCATTTCTTTCCCCCCCCTTTTTAAAATTATTAAATCATAGTTGTGTACATTAGTGCAATCAAGGGGTACAATGTGCTGGTTTCATATACAATCTGAAATAATTTCTTAAAACAGTTTAACATAAACTTCATGGCATTTTCTTAGTTATTGTATGAAGACATTTGTATTCTTCATTTAATAAGTTTTGCCTGTACCCTTCTGAGATGCACCATAGATGTGGTCCTACCAATTACCGTCCCTCCACCCAAACCTTCCCTCTCCTCTCCCCATTTCTCCATATTCTTGTGCTATAATTGAGTTATAGTCTTCATATGAAAGCTATAAAATAGCTGCATAGTAGGGCTGAGTACATTGGATACTTTTTCTTCCATTCTTGAGATACTTTGCTAAGAAGAATATGTTCCAGCTCCATCTATGTAAACATGAAGGAGGTAAAGTCTCCATCTTTATTTAAGGCTGCGTAATATTCCATGGTATACATGTACCACAATTTATTAATCCATTCGTGGATCAATGGGCACTTAGGTTTCTTCCATGACTTAGCAATTATGAATTGGGCTGCAATGAACATTCTGGTACAGATGTCTTCGTTATAATGTGATTTTTGGTCTTCTGGGTATATACCTAGTAAAGGAATTATAGGATCGAATGGCAGTCTACTTTTAGATATGTAAGTATTCTCCAAACATCCTTCCAAAAGGAATGTATTTGTTTGCATCCCCAGCAGCAGTTTAGAAGTGTTCCCTTTTCTCCACATCCACGCCAACATCTCTGGTTTTGGGATTTTGTCATGTGGGCTAATCTTACTGGAGTTAGATGATATCTCAAAGTAGTTTTGATTTGCATTTCTCTGATGATTAAGGATGGTGAGCATTTTTTTCATGTGTCTGTAGGTTGTGCGCCTAT